>PVIU01017346.1:0-41842 GCA_004026605.1 Ondatra zibethicus
CTAATAGAGCTCATTTCTTCTGCAGAAAGAATTTGGAGATAGAAAATGAAGCTAATACAAGTCTATATTTGGAGACCCCATCTAACTGCTTTTCCAGTTGATAAACTGTTGATGTACAAAGCTGGACTACACATGAGCTTTTGTTCAAATTACACAACAAGAAAGATATGATGAAATACAGTTCGTCCTTGATTGCTCTAATCACTCAGATGACTAAAAACAGGATATGTGTGCACAAAACCTTAAATCTGTGGAAGTCATTGCTTCTGATGTCTCCAAGTAGGCAGTAGGCTGCCCAAACAGGGCTGTTCAGTCACAAATCCTAAGCCTAACAAAGTGAGAAGAACACAGTGTAGATACAAATTAAAACCTACTTACTGAGAGCACTTAGGTTTTTTTTTCTTTTTGTATACTTCCTTGTTTTATGTGAAGAAGAAAGTATGTTGAAATGAATGACCCTTTTATATTTTATGTCAACACAGTAAACCTGTTATTGACCACAAGAAATAGCCACCCAGTAATTCTAATCTGTTATTGAAACCTTTGGCTTCTCAAAGACTATTTTTAGATCCTTTTAATGATTATTGTTAAGCAGGTGAACTGCTGTTGTAAGAGAAAAGGGACTTGCTGAAGATAAAGATTAGCCAGCCCCTCTCTCTGCTGTGGGTTTTGCTTGTTTCCTACCTTTGTCTCCAGCACATTTAATATTTCTGGAGGTTGCATTTTCCTGCCAACCATCAGGTAATCGAGATTCTTTGCTGAGAAGAGCCAAGACTTTAGAATGGAGACTTCAGAGCTAAATTGAACTGTGATGTCAATAACTAAGAATTGTGAATTCACTCAGCAATGAGTCTTTATTGTAAACTGTAACTTTGTTAACTTAAAAAAAAAACTAGATAGAAAATGTTCAATAATACATGGCTCAACCTAAAACCTGATTCACATTCTTTTACATCACCTCTGAGAAAAATAGAAAGTGAAGTGCATCTTCTTTGACATAGAACCTTTGATGAGAAAACAAGGCATTCTTCAACACATTCTAGCAATAAGTCATCTATCACTCAGCCTCTACTTCTGCTTTGGCAGCTCTCATTTAGAGTTCTGCAGCTCAGATAAGTCTCTCTGGCTTTGAGCAATCAGATGAAAACTCATATAAACAATTCTACTTGTGAGCTGGAGAAAGCAAGGGAATTCTTTTACAACTATTTTCCAAAATGTGGTTGGAACAGTAGGCTCAGTACATTTTCCAAATATGAATTTAATTGTCGTATCACAAGTTTAGAAAAATGGTGTGATGTAGCAAGAGGGAAAATGGCTTTGGATACAGGTGTGCTGGATTTGAATCCTTGTCTCACTGTTTCCCGAGTTGCTATGAGAAAATCCACGACCCTCTCTGGCATCAGTTGCTTCACCCTCAAATGAGAAAATAATGGGTACCGAAGTTCAATGTCTGCAAATTAGTTGAAACCATAACAGGCATACATATGGTCAAAAACTGGCCTTAAAAGTTATTAGCAATGAGAGAGGCTAATAGGATCCCCAAAAGGAAAAGGTACACATGGTGAAATCTGAGAAAATTGGCATAAAGTGTGGATTTTGTCATTATAAAAAATTAGTGTTAGTCCTTTAACTTGACATAGTATTCATGCAGGATGTTAGCACTAAGGGAAACTGAGTACAGAGTCCATTAGAACTCTCTAGATAGTCTTTACTACTTGCCTCTACACTTGAACATATTCTAAAGATATTAAACGTATTCCTAACCTAGTAATGATCTCATTTCTTTGATTTCTTTTTTTAAGATTTATTCAGTTCATTTTATGTATATGAGTATTTTGTCTGTACATGTGTATGTGCACCACATGTATGGTCCAGAGAGATCAGTAGAAGAGAGGCAGAGCCCCTGGAACTGGCATTAACAGGTGGTTATGAGCCACCATGTAGGTATTGGAAATCAAACCCAGGTCCTCTGTAAGAAGAAAAACTCCTAGCTGCTGAGCCATCTCTCTAGCCCCCCTTTCCTTCTTTACCCTACCCTCTTCAAAGTCAGATTTTCTTCAAAGGCATTGGTAGTGTAATGTTTGTACACTTAGTTCAATTCTATAGGGAAAATAAGTTTCACATTGCCCCCCATGAAGACCAGAGTGTCTCTGCCTATTTCTGTTATGGTAAGAAGTAAAAGGGAACTGAGAAAACTAACTCTAAATAAGAAGCCATTTAATTCGGGAGGCTCCTTTTGTGCCCTTAAATATACTAAACCTTGATGCCTCTCTTTGAGTTGTGATGAAATAGAAATAACCTGCTCTGTGGGAACCATGGCATTTCTGTCGCTCTTGTGAGCCTGAGGTCACCCTCTCTTCAACTACCTCTGAGCTTCCACTCCACATCGTAAATAATGACACCAAAACATTGATTATGGGCTTTTAAGCTCCATTTCAGCCAAGATCATATCAATAACTAGGAAGTTAAAAAAGAAGAGTGATCTAGAAGTACATAGTGTCCCTCACACAAACTTATGATACATGAAGAGCTCATATTCACTAGGACAAGGACAAAGAACATTGACACATTGGTTAGAGAATGTTCCGTTGTCTGCAGGCATTTGAGTTCTTTTTGTTCTTTCATTTCTTGTCTTCTTTTTTTTTTTTTTACTGCTGCCAAAAGTTCTTGTAAAAAATAGAATCAACTTTTCAAACGTTCATAGAAATCTGGAAAGTACTAAAACTTTTCTTTCTTTTTTTTTAGCATTATGTGACATGTCACCAAATATGAAAGAAATAAAAGTCTTGGGCCGGTCACCCTCAAAGAAACCATTAGCATAACAGGATTGAGGCTAAAATGCTTCTAAAAGCAAGCAGGTGCTCACTGGTTGTTATTGACTATCTGTTCTGCCCTCCATATTCTTCTTGGCAGAAGAAATGCAAGGAAAGTTGAGCTACAATTGCTGCTTTCAACAACTTTGAACAAGGTGAGTGAATACTCCTCCAATAGAGGAGGTACTGAATTCTTCTTGTTTCTCAGTATACCAAGAACATGACATGTCTTGTCCCTTTAAACAAGACAAACACAGTAAGATAACCCAGGGTTGCATGGGTAAGAAAGTCTGATTCTTCCCATCTCACACAGCAAGAAACTAAAGGTCAGGGGAAAAAAAGCCATAGTCTCCAGGTCTATACATCGTTTTCCTAATGCTGAAACCCCTGAACCATAAAATTAGCTTTGTTGTTACTTCATAACTGTAATTTTGCCACTGTTGTAAATGGTAATGTAAATATCTGATAGGCAAATCTTAGTTGATCCCTGTGAAAGGGTTGTTTGACCCAAAAGGTTGAGAACTGCTGACCTAGCAAGTGACAAGTCTTTCAACTGAAGACTGTTACTCCATTGCCAGGGTCTTTAACCACTACTCTATCGGACCTCATTTATAAAAGTCTAATTCAACTACCTCTCTGAAAACTCAAAATACCTTTTCCTAAACCAAAATAAGAGCATAAGCATTTGCCATGGCCTCTCAGTAGCACTGAGATAACATTCCCCAAGAGGAGGTTCTATACTATGGAGCCTCATTAGGCAACACATTGAAATGCCCTTGAAAGTGGCCTGATTGTGACGTTCACCTCTGCTGCACATGCAGTGCACAGTCTTCAGGGAGACAGAGCCAGCGGACTGGTGACAACAGGGCTAGCAGACTTGAAACCGCTGTGGCGTTCAGGCCTCCTCAGCGATTCTGAACATTCCTGAAGCCTTGCCATAATAAAGTGCTCACTGATGCACAGATAACGGCGTGGCCAGCAAGAGGGAAACACGACTTTTAGAACAACCTTTCAAGGTCAAAGGGGACCCAACTGTGCATGCAGGACCATGTTCAGCTGTAGGATTATAAATGGACAGACGCAGTTTCTCAAGGGCACCGGCATAAAGTTCAAGTGAAGCTGTTTAAGACAGGGCTTCTATCAGTTGTGTGAGCGGCTTTCTCTAGAATTCAGGCAGTCCGTTTGATAACATTAGGCAAGAGAAAATTTCCAGCTACACAGATAAAACACCACCAAGTGATGTTGGTGGTGATCTATTCTGTTGAAGATTTGACATCCGCCGCTCCCCAGCAATTCTTCTCCAAGAAACCTAGAAGATACAACTGGCATGGGAGTTACCCCAAACCCATCAGAGAAACCTCTGAAGTGTCTCAGCAATCCTTGTCTCCTCCAACTTTTTGTTAATGTTTTCACGTTGGTTTCAAAACAAGGTCTCATTGTATAGCCCAGCTTAGTCTCAAACTCACGGCAACCCTCCTGCCTTAGCCTCCCGAGTTCTGGGGTTACAGGCATAAAGCACCACACCCAACTTTCTCACTCTTACTACGAAGAGGGCATACTTAATACTCACTAAAGGAACTTTGCTCAGAGTAATAAATGGGTGTGCTCAACCAGTGTTTATGAAGAATTTGCATTCTTTGACAACTGAACTTCCATCATCCAGTAGTTAAATTGATTATAGCTAGCGAGCTACTGCCTATTCTTGCATCTCCTTACCATCAATGCTCACTTCAGAGTTCTGAGTTAATATACTGAGATACTAAATCAGTGTGTTTATTCACACAATTTCATTTGTTCCTCCAAATTGCACTTCAAAAAGGTAGTCTTACCTTCTGCAATGCTGGCTTCAGAGAACAAGAACACATTTGCTTCTGAAATCACCTGAAAGCATTCTCAACCCCTTTCTGACTCTTGCACTGGAACACGGAGATTCTCTGAAAATGAGCTAAGATTCCTGGGAGGCAAAGAAGAAAGTGAGTGCTTTGGGTGGGGAGTGTGGGAAATGACAGTGTGAAGCTGGATGTTCTCTAGCGAGCAGAGAGAATGGCGGGACCCATTGGTGGTGAGAATGCATGTCCCCTGTTGGCGTGTAACAACTAGAGAAAGAACATTATCACAGCAGTCAGTGTTAGAAACAACCTCAGGCTGATTTGAAGTATATGGAAGGTTATATAAGCTAAGTGTAAATATGCCATTGTATATGAGGGACTTGAAGATTGTGGTATCCAGAGGGGCTTCACCCGATCACACCTCATAGATCCAGAGGGACCACTGCACTGTGAAGGGAAGTAGCACCTCCAGGTGAAATGATTGCCTGGTGGATCCAGAAGCCTGGATCTTAAGGAGTATAGCTGCCCGTTTCCACCCAAACACCATGGCCCACAAGGCATTGCGCATCAGACCCAAACACAGTCAAAGAGCACGTAGGGCATGGACAGTGGAGATCCCAACAACAAGCCTTGACACTTCTTCAATTTTTAACTTTTTCATGACTGTATTACCATCAACTCTTGATTTGCCAAATGACTAACATAGAATCTATCAATTGAAAGGAGATTTATTTTCACTTGGAATTTAAGATTATTCTCCCATACTTGAGCTCCTTCTGGCTTTAACAAGAATTTGAACTTCAGTATTCTTCTGAATCCAGGTGGAAATCACACACACACACAGAGCCTCTGCCTTCCTAATCCCAACCTAGCTACTCTACCATCCTACCTCACACATAATCATGCACAGAACAATCATAGCATTTATCATACACTATTTAAAGATTTGTTATATATGCATACTCACGTATGTTCCTATATGTGTTTATATACACCATGTCATGCATGCACCCTTTGAAGAAGAACATCAGATCCCTTAGAATTGGAGTTACAAGGGGCTATATGTTAACCAATGTATGTGCTAAGAACCAGCCTCCAATCCTCTGCAAGAGGAACAACCGCTCATAACCACTTAGACCTCTTTCATTCTCCACCTGATAAATTGGTGTTTAATTTCCAATATAAAGAAAGAGTCATTCAAGGCTTGAATGTGAAAATCATAAAGGTTTATCTTCACTTAAATATCAAACTAGGAATGCCCAATAAGTTGACAATTCATTACCTTTTGAAGAATCTCCTGGAAAATTTGAGCTGAAATTAAGTGAAACTTTTGCCAAAAGGAACATTTGGATTTCACTTTATTGAGCCATTAAACTAATATATTCTCTTCTTTAAAGTTTCTGCCATGGCATGTTTGATTCAAAGCAATCTCCCAATTGTTTTACCATTAGCTTGAAGCAAAGCAAAATGAAAAGCATGACAAAGCATAAAATTGGCCTTAGCAATATCTAAACTTGGTTCAGCCGTGACCATTATCCTCAATGCTCTTACAGTCTGAGAGAAACAGCCATAAAATCAGGTTATTGTTTTAATTTTATAACCCATGATTTATTTTGTTTAACTTCAGTGACAGCCTACAGCCTCAATAACTGTCTTCATCTAGGAAATGCAAGCAGGAAATCAAGGCCCAGAAGTCATCACTTGTAGCAAGGACTCATCTCGTTCATCTTCCTGTGTAACTATCAGAGTGTGAGCCATGTTACTCCTATTACACAAACTAACAATAGCAATGTAAAAACAATAGCTCCAGATGAAACAGATCTTACATCACTGTAAACTGGTACTCTTACTCTACACCCCGAAAAGCTAGTACCTTTGTTCTATATTCTAAATATAAGGCTTTCCTAAGCAAAAATTTTAGTTAGAAGGTAAAATAGCTGTCAGTAAAGAGCTTGTCTTATCAACATGAGGATCTGAGTTCAATGTAAGAACCCCTTTGATAAATCCAGGCACTGTAGCGTGTTTATTATCCCAGTGCCAGGGAGGCAATGGTCCCAGGGCTTCACTAACCAATCAGCCTTGCTTGTTTGGTGAGTTCCAAGTCAGTAAGAAACCCTGTCTCAGAAAGAAAGGAAGGGGGCATAAGTGCCTGAGAAATAATACTCAAGGATTTTGTATGAATTCTGCACTGATATATACACATATGCAAGCACATTTTTACATAAAATTTTGCACACGGAGAGAGGGGAGAGGGGAAGAGAGGCAGAGAGATTTCTGTTTACAGGTTCAAATTGTGTAGCCAGAAAAGCATGACCTTTAATAACTGTGTGATATTGAATCATATCATTTAACTCTTTTGGTTTTGTTGTTGTTGTTGTTTTGAGACAGGGTTTCTCTGTGTAACAGTCCTAGCTGTCCTGGAACTAGCTCTTGTAGACCCATCTAGCCTTGATCTCTCAGAGATCTGCCTGCCTCTGCCTCCCAAGTGCTGAAATTAAAGGCATGTGTCACCACCACCCGACTCATTTAATTCTTTTAATATCAATTTACTAATAAAAAAGGCATTGGATAATAGTATTAACTAGAATCAATTTCTAGAAAGAATAAGGGGAACAGCACACACAAAGTACATGATCTGACTAGCTCTCAGTGTTTGTCGTTATTGCTATTTATTTTCTTTGTGGTGGTTATTATGGTAGTGCTGCTGATGAATGAATGAACTTCTCATTCCTGGGTAATGTCAAATTAATCAGTGCTACAACAAATATTATCTCTCCACAGTGCAATGTTAGTGCTTCTTAGCATCATGGAAGACTGCAACCCAGACTTTCTAGATTATAGTGAATTAGTTTGAAGCAATTAAGAAAGATGGATGTCCTTTATTCTTCTTTACAAAGTGCATCAACTTATCTTCCAGAGCATAACAATCACTCCAATAGTTAGTAGCATGAAGTAGTAATATTCATGTAAATCATGCTGAATGCTTTTTTTGGGTCAGGAGTTCATGAGTGGCTCAGCTGGACAGTTAGGGATCAAGGAGTCTTCTGAGGTTGGAGTCAGGAGCCAGCTGAGGCCACGGTCATTCCAAGGAAATTGCCTCCAAGTTTCACAAGCTGGTATTAGTCAGTCAAGTTCTCTCCATGAGGGCCTCACCTTATGGCTGTTGAGTGCCCTTCTATGGCACCAAGTGACTTCCCATAGAACTACAATGCCTTTTGTGACTTGGTCTCAGAAGACGCATGCTGTCATTTCCTCCGTACTGAAATTCAGAAAACAAAGACAGTAGGAATTCAAGGATATGAACACAAAAGAGTCACCCAACTTCTGCTCCTATAGCAGCATCTTCTTGGGCCCAATGCTAAGGTCTTAGTGTCTACATGAGGTCCGGATACCGATGAGAATCACCTGGTGTAGTTCTGCGAATGATTCTCAGATAGGGTTCCTTTTCATGGAAATGAATGTTACCTCTGCATGTGCACCAAGATAGAATCACAGAACAAGCATGAGATGACCCCTGTAGAAAGTCTAATTCCAGCAGGATGAAGCAGAGCGTACACATTGATCCATAGCAGTTCTGAAAGGTGAGTGGACACAAGTTGCTAATTCCCTGAGTGGCATTCAATCCCACTTCCACCTAGGAAGGGTTTCCATAGCTGATGGTATCCTCCTCCACACTCCAATTTTGTTGCATCATCTCCCCAAGTCAAAGCTCCAAATTGTAGACTGGGTAAGAATTACAGCGTTACAAGTTCTTCCGAAGCATGTTAGCTTGAAAGAAAAGTATTTATCAGCCCTTGTGAATTTTTTTTTTGAAGTAGTAAATTTCAGAGCAGATTGATTAGGCAATCCTATCCCAAAAGTACCCAGAAAAGTGTAGTCTGATGGCCATAAGGTTATAAGAATCCAAGAGCTTGACCAGAACTCGGTGGGGGGGATCTCCTTCATCTGTTGTCATGGATGACCAGTAAAGTCTTCCCCCAGAGAACCTCTAAATGGCACTTCTGAGTCATACTTGGTGACTGTCTTTCTCCAGACTGACCCAAGAGAGCAAACTGAAAAGTACAGTACATTTATGAGTTCATCTTGATAGTCATACATGGCCCTCTCTGCTGGGTTTTATTTGTCACACAGACAGGTCCCTCATTCACTTAAGAGGAAACAGAGAGTAGCGTGTGTCCGGAGGATCACCGGACTCTGCTGTCAGGATTTCTTTCCAAAAGAGAAAATTTAATAAGTATTTCGCTAAATTAAATTATAATTGTACATTTATATTTTATGTTATAAGCAGGCTGTTAAATCAAATTCTATACACGACCTCCAGGAACTTCAGAGCAGAAAAGAGAGTTTTGCTCCTAATCAAATATAATGCAAAAGAGTTTGAAGAAAGGCAGCTTACAAGGTCCATTTCCTTGGGGACACTGGCCACCTATAAAGAAGTCATGAGGTTAACTGACTTTGGAATTTTGCAGGATTTGGAGTTTATTAGCCCCAGTGTATACTAGTCAAATATGATGGCCCATCAAGAAATAATTCCTCTTCCAAGGATAGGTTTACATCAACCAAGATTTCTAAGTCTGGTGTATAAAATCAGCAATACTCATTTATTTGTTTATTTAAATTGAAGTTCAAGGATGTAGTTTAGCTGGTAGAGGACTTGCATAGTAGGGACAAGGTGTCTTGGTTAGGGTTTTCTATTGCTGCAAAGAGTCACCGCAACCATGGCAAGCTCTATAAAGAAAACATTTAATTGGGTGGCTCATTTACAGTTTCAGAGGTTCAGTCCATTGTTATCATGACAGGGAGAATGGAGGGGTGTGGGCAGACATGACAGACAGTTCACCAGGGCTGGAGCTGACAGTGCTACATTTTGCAGGCAACAGGAAGTCAGCTGACTGTCACACTGAGAGAAGCTTGAGCAAAAGAGACCTCTAAGTGTGGTCCCACAGTTACACACTTCCCCCAACAAGGCTATACCCCCTAATAGTGCCACTCCCCTTGGTGATCATTTTCTTTTAAACCACCACATAGGCCTTAGGTTCACTCCCCAGTATCACATAAACTAGACATCATGTCACAAGCCTGTAATCACAGAATCTTGGAAGTGGAGGCAATGGGATCAGTAGTTCAAGACCAGTCTGGGGCGTGTGAGATTCTTTCTCAAAAATAATATGAACAAAGACAACAGTGAAGATGATGGTAATGATAACCTGAAGCCCATGCCTCTAGCAGCAGTTTTCTGTATGTGTTTACGGCGATCTGCCATGGAGACATCTCAACAAATGTAAGCGCTCCTTAAGGATGTTTTTGTTTGCTGGACATGGAATCACACACAGCTATGGATTTTACTGTGCTGTTGTCATCAAGCTCTCAGAGTGGTGTCCTTTGACCTTCTTTATGGGGACAGATAAAGAAGACTGATAAATACTCAAGTCATCCTACAGAGCTTCCATAGGGAAGCTGTTTCCTTCTGTTCTCCGCTTTTCCAGTGTTTCCCTTTCTGGCCTATTTCCATTGCTTCTTATTGACATTCAGGATCTTTCATCACATGACAAGCAAATCTATGGCATTCAGTCCCTAGAATTAACATTGTTTTGCTTGGTTTTCTCATACCAGCCTTACAGAAGACTGGGGGGAAAAAAACAGGAATATGACCAGGGTGATTCAAACCTCAGAATGATTCCATTACAGTCTGAGTTAGGAGAAAATGCCACCAGCATTTTAAATATTAAAATGTACTGGGTAAAGGTGACCCAGTAGATTAAATGCTTGCCTTGTGAACATAAAGACCTGAGTTTGATCCCAAGATCCCACATTTAAAAAGCTGGACATGGTGGCCTACATTTGTAATATGGGTGATGGAGAAGCTGAAACAGTCAGATCCTTTGATAGCTGGTCAACCCAACCCACTTTGCAAGTTATAGACCAGCAAGAGGCTCTGTCTCAAAAAGAACAAGGTGGGGCCTTCAAGATGCCGTAGCAAGTAGAGACACTTGCCACTAAGCCTGAGACATTAATTCAACCCCCAGGACTCACATGGTGGAAGGAGAGTATTAACTCCTGCAGCTTGTCTCCTTGCTTCCATATATGCGCCATACATGCTCACACACAGATGCACACACAGAAACACACAGAGAGGGAGAGAGAAACCAAGAAACAGAGACAGACAGACAGACAGACAGACAGACAGACAGACACAAAGAAAAAGAGAGAGAATAAATGTAATTTTAAAGTATAATAAAAATAAAGTAGGTAGTGTCTGGGGAATGAAGGCCAGGATTTTGCCCCAGTCTCAACATGCATGTGCACATATGTGAATGCACACATACGTACATGAACATGCACACATACAAACACATACACAAGAACTACAGCTTAAGGTAAACATGACTGTTTCTAAAGTGGTTCATTAGAATGTTTACAACCTGATTCTCCGAGTTCCTGCCCTGCGCTCAAGCTTTAGTAAACTGTTCCAGCTCAGCTACCAATCCTCCTCATGTGCCCCAATTTTTGGCTTGAACTTGGAACGAGGCACACATTTTCTTCTGTTGTACCGGATTACATAATGGTTCGATGTACTAACTTTAGAGACAGAAACCAGCAAATTGGCCCCCTGTCAGAAAGTTCTTCTTTTCTACCTCCCTGGCTGACTCAACGTGGAACCGCTTAGCCCAGGGGTCTTTTGTGAGTTTCCTCCTCCACTCTGTAAGTTACCTAACTCTCAGGATTGAGACTTGGATCATTCTGTGAATTTTCTGCTAGAAATCAACCAATGACACTCTTTCCTCTGGTTTCTAACCAGAGTTTTGAGCCATCTAATTCACATTTTCTGGAGTTTCCATTCATCAAACTTGGCTTCCCTTTCTGCTTCCTTATTGAATGTCAACCATAAGCTTTCCCTGGCCTTCCACGTTTATGAGAGTTCTGGCATCTCTCAGACATTCAATATAATTGGTGTTAGAATCATGAAATTGCAGCTCTTTTAAAACAACATTTAAATGTGTGATCTTTAAAATAAATATAAGCTTACCTCTGTCCCCACTTGGCCTCTACACCTTTGCAATTACATTCTCTGGTTTTCTCCTTCAACATGATACTCTTCTGTTTGGAACAGCAACAAAAATAACAATTTGGAACTATATAAAGACTAAGGCCCACAAGAAGTTGCTATGAAAATTATGCAATCGGGCCTAGTACCCATTAACAGGACACTCAGATGTTCATGCCTCTGAGTGTTGTTTCATCTTAGAAAAATGCCCATAGCAGTTGTTTTCCTGGCTGCTCCCTTCCTCCATCCTTAGTTTGAAGGTGCATGTTAAGGTTCCTCTGTAGTGATCCTCAGTTCTCTGCTTGTTTCCAGAGCGAGGTTCTTAGCTCAAGAACTACTGAGAGGAACGCCTGCCTACTGCCCAGATTCAGAATCAAGACAGGATCACTCTGTGCTGCTGCTACTGTCTGGAACACACTGTAGCTCTGCTCAGTCTTCATCTCCCATCTCCCAGCCCTGTGACCATCCCCCAACATTCTCCAGGCTGTGCTGATGGCCACTAAAACCCAACAAACACCGCGCTCTCTGTTTGTCAAGGTCAGCACAGGGAGTTCAACAGCAGACATGACGCGGGGCCTGCTGTACACTGAATCAGTGGAAATTTCCCAAGGATGACAAAGGAACCTCCCAATAAAGGAAGTTGTCAAGAGTGCTGGCATCTTTTGTGGTACATGACTTACAATTTTAAGACTTCATAAGACATTAAAAGGTGAAAACTCAGTGAGCCCACTTCTTCTTGTCCACCCTGATGAGAAAGTCACCTCTTGGCCACTGGGGCTGAAGTTCCATGGTGAGCTTTGCCAAACACTGACTTAGATGAGCTGTCAATCTCTTTCACGTGTGCAGTCTACTCAAATGAAGCTGAAAACTTCAGCACATTCAGCCTTCATTTACTAATTAATGCAAGATGTCAGCTCATGAGCTTCAATTTCATCACCAAATCTCTTTTGGATATTTCAAGAGCTTTTTAGGAGGACTAAGGGCTCATGAGTGCTCAGACCACTATATATAACCAGCCCTTTATGGTGGCTGCTCAGAACACACAGAGGCAAAGCTATGTCCTTGACAACAGGGAAGGAGGCAAAGCTTGTGTGTTTGAATGTTTCAGTGTGGTATGTGTGTACAATGTGTGTGTAGGATACATAGGTATAGACTTTGAGTATATGTGTGAAGTTTGGTGTGTATGGTATGGTATGTATATATTGTGTGCATAGTATATATGTGGTGTGTATGCATATGCATTTGAAGTGTGGTATAGTTATTGTGGAATTTGTATACTATTTCTATTGTGTATGTATACATATATGTATGTGGTATGTAGTATCTGTGCGTCATTTGTACACATATGAAATATGGTGAGCATGCTGTGCTGTGTGTGTCTATGATGCATACACAACATGTACGTTCATTACGTACTATGAGTGACTAGGTGGGGGAAGCAGTGAAAGTCCCCTGTCCCAAGATCCATCTCTCCCTTGAACCTGTGACTCGGATGAAGCTGTCGCTTCCCCTGTTTCTATTGAGGCTCTAGACAGTGCTATCGGGTCTAGCTGAAGCAGAAAGTGATGGCATTTCTCTCGCTCTTCATATTCCTAGTATATCTAGCTTGCCCCACCAGCAGCCCTGCGCTGCTCCTCACCACCAAACTCCTCACTACCCCCTTAGCCAAGATCAAAGGCCTCTAAACACAGCAGTAGATAGAATCAATCGGGCTGAGTAAGGAGCATTCCAGCATTGGCTGTATCTAAGCCTGTCTTCTGGACGAGTTAGAAATTGTATTATATCAACCTATCCATTAATAAAGTAATTTACCTCCTCAATAAATAATCTTGATCTCTTAACACGTGCTCAACCTGGAGCTGGTAGCCATGAATGCAATCATAAATAAGACAAATGAGGAGTGTCTGTAGGCACTGAACTTAGCTTAATGAGAGATACACACAAGGAACAGGCAATTATATAATACCTTGGCTGGAGATGCAATGCCTAATAGAGGGTAATGGGAGGAGAAAGCCCTAAAAAGAACTTCTAGGGAAGACATGTCTAGGTAGAAATCTGATTGGCCCAAAGGATATAGGACACGGATCTGTGAAGTCCCAGAATACGTGTAGAAAGGGCCAGGACCCTGAAAAGATTAAAATATTATAGTGACCTCCCAGAATAAAGGGTCAGGAGAGAGCACAAAAGGGAACTTGGCTAAGAAAATAGCAATTGTTTATTTTCCTCAATACAGTCTCAAACACAGCGGGTAAACTGCTTGTTACGTGAACAAAAAGACCTGAATTTGATCCACAGAATCTATGCTAAAGAGCAGGATATGGTTGTACATTCCTATAGCCACAACTCTGGCAAGAGACACGGAAATCTCTGGGGCTCACTCATGGGCCAGCTAGCCTAGCCTAACTGGTAAGTTTCCGCCCAAGTAAGAGACCCTGTCTCAAATAAACCAAGGTGTGCAAGCCCTGAGAAACAAAATCTGAGGTAGATCACTAGGTTCAACATGCCTGTGCACAAACATTCATGAGTACCCTTAAATACACAACTTCCTCCTCCATACAAAAGGACGATCTGGAGCTCAGTTACACCCCCCCCACACACACACACACGTTTCAGCAACTTTTCTCACTCACTTCATTTGAACCAGAAATGCAGAACTCTACACATTTAACAAATCCTCTAGGTAGAGGTCTTCCTTCCCAGGATGAAATTTGAGACTCGCTAGACTAAATCAAAGCAGGACAGATGAGCCAATTTCAATAGTTTGAACTTGTTCCTACACTGCATGGAAAGCCCTGTTAGGCAATGAAGTGACATGATTAAGATGTGTCCTTTTGATGGCTTGCTATGACAGCAATAAGTACTTAGAGAATGGGCAGGTTGAGCAACAGAGAGATCGCTCTGCCCACTTGAGCTGAGATCACTAGGTTGAAGTCCACGATTTCATCATACTTCAGTATAGAGATTACCAAGAGATATACTCAGCCGAAATCACATCCAGACCCATTCTCACTGGGCTACCAGTTGTCCCATTTGCCAAGAACTGGGAGATTTTCTAGGATTCAAGACTTTGATGCTAAAACAAAAAAGTCTCAGGCAACTGGAATGATATGTTCACCTGATGCAAATCATAGCAATTACCGGGAATAAACCCCATGATAATCAACCAGGTGACACAATCCTTAGTGTACTTAGCCTTTTTAAAGAAAATCTTAGATTAAAATAGTGTTTCATATTTATTCTTTGAGAATTTCATGCTTTGCATACAACGTATTCGGATCATATCATATCCACCTCTCAAGGCCCACCTACTCTTTTTGGGCCCTTCTCCCCATACCCATTCCTTCACACATACTACTAAGTCTGATCATCGTTGAACGTAATGTCTTATTGATGTATAGTCATCTGCTAGAGCATGGGCAGCCTACCAGGGCCACACCCCTGAAGAAAGTTGACTCTTCATCCCCAAGTTATGTGTGCGTGTGTGTGTGTGTGTGTGTGTGTGTGTGTGTGTGTGTGTGTAACTTGGGGGAGTATATACATATATATGTATGTGTGTATATGTATATATGTTTGTGTATATGTGTATGTATATGTTTATATGTATGTAAATGTATGTGAACAGAAGGAAGCTTCTGAGAAGGTGCAATAGGAATAGTGCTTGGGCCCGAGGATAAAGACTGAGTTAGGATTGCCGGGATAACTGCAATTTAATCCCAGTCTCTGGAAGCAGAGACAGTCAGCCTGTCTAGCTGAATCAGTTCAGGGCGAGGCTGTGTCTCAAAAGCTAAGGTGGAGATCTATGGAAGACCCTCAATATCAAGCTCTGGCCTCTATACGTATAGATGGATGACCACACACAGAGAGAGAGAGAGAGAGAGAGCAAAATCACAGCAATCAGTCTTATTTTAGAAAACTAATCCCAATGTCACTATAGCTTTAGTGCAGGTTTAAAGCAAACAAAGCCTGGTGGCGCGCTTCGGGTGCATGAGCAGAGCTCTTCTGGTGTGCTGTTGCAATCAGGAGACGGGTGTGTCGTAGAGGAAATTTTTTACAGCTCATAATTAAAGGCCTGGATTTGTAAATGATTTACTCTTAAAAATACAAAAAAAAATACTCAAGGTCACTTGGGCTAACTCTATTCTCTTTTCTTTAACAAGCAGGAGAGAAAGTGGTGGAATTACGGCATATCTGCCCAAAATAACCAAAAGCCTATGCTGGCACAAAGGTTTATCCAGACATAAAGTTTACCAAATATTTCCCTTAGAGAAGACAAAAAGGGTTGAAGAATTCTATTTGAATGATAATTTTACAAGTCAGTTCATGGATTCTAGACTATAAGAAATAATAATAATAATTTACAAGTATGGATTTTACCTTTTAAAAATATCTGGTAAATAATTGTGTAGGTTATAGCAGAAATGTGTGAGAGGGACATGAAAATAACTTAGGATAAGAAATGTGCTTGTCTACGTTACAAAAAAAAAATTCTGTAGGTCTTAATCACCCCAAGGTGAAGTGTAAAACACTTCGATATTTCAAAATTCAGTCTCTCAACTTGTTGCAAGTCTAGACTCTCCAGCTCATGCCTTTCCACCAGTTGAGTCATGACGTGAGGTATTTCCAGCGCGACTGACCACAACCAAAACAGGAAAGATAAAACAAAGGAGAGCAAGATAACTAAACAGGACATTTTGATTGGGATATGTGTATCAATCAAATCACAAAGAGTCTAATTTTCCAAGAGAGTTTTGTGTGGTGAAAAGAGTGCAAAGGGCATTCCACTTTGCTGCTTAGTTACTGAAGGAGAGAAGCCTAACCTCGGGGTGAGAGCTCACAGTAAAATCATTGAAGGCAAAGACAAATAAATAAATAAATCACACAGAACTCACTCAACACACACACATGCACACACGCGCGTGCACACACAAATCCAAAATTAAAGTACTTCAACTATTTTATTTCTAGCTCATCTATTTCCCAGATGTTGCAAGAGAGATTTTCTTGGAAAATAAAATCTGTAGATTTTATTAACTGGGATTTAGAATCAGTCCTGATGTTTTCCTAAAAAGAAGTTTTTGCAAAACTGAATGATGTAAAAGAAATAATAATAGCAGGCTTGAAAATGCCTGCCGTGAGATTCTTTTCTCTCCTCCGCAACCTAATTATTTATCACAAGACCACACTTTCAGCTGAACTCTCTGCTTTGTGATTTTGTGGCTGAATAAATACAGGGCACCTGTCTCTGAACAAAAGACATCAAACTGGACTTTTTATTCTCAAAAATGTATTGTTTTGTTTTGTTTTCTGTGTGTTTGTTTTTTGAGACAGGGCTTCTTAGTGTGACTCTGGCTGTCCTAGAACTCACTCTGTAGCTTTGGAGCCTGTCCTGGAACTCACTCTGTAGACCAGGCTGGCCTGGCCTCCATAGAGTTGACATTAAAGGCTTATGTCACCATGTCGGGCCAAAAATGTATTTTCTTAAATTAACAGGAATTTTTTCTTTCCAGAGAAGATCCAAGCTCTAAAATAAAATAAAACATGGTAATACAACCCCAGTCTGTTCTCTAACTGATACTATTTGCTGTCATCCAGTTTCTATTAGCTATAAGGAAGCCACCAGTGAACCCATTGTTCTGAGTCCCTTATTTGTCCAACTTACATCTAATAAAGGAAACATTTTCTATTTCATACAGCTTCTAATTTTTTAACATCAATGTTGCTATGGAGCTGCAATATTTGGATGTCACATAATCACAAAGAAGGCTCTGAAAATATCCTTGGGTATCGGGTTTTATAGAAATGCCTGTACCTTAAATAAAACATCCAAGAAATATTCTGACTTCCAGTAACTAAAACCGTCTCTCCCCTTCTAGAAAAGCATAGAATGTCATGTTGGCAATGGTGCCACGTGCTGGAAGCAGATGCCTCGCTTCAGATTCCATTTCTCCACAAACTCGTTCTTGACTTTGGGCTATTTACTTAAACCCTCACTAGCCTCATCAGGAGACTAAGGGTTATTGTAGTACCTGTCTCACGTTGTTGTTACGAGGATTAAACAGTTAATGCTTATGAAGTACTTTGAAAAGTGTCAACCACATAGTTTACTCTGTAAATTAGCTTTTATCATGCGCATTAACCCATCACTCTCGCCCATGTGCAGGCTGCCAAGAGCTTATCTATAATCACTATTTTTAAAGACCCATTGCCTTGGAAATAGTCTAGAAGGAACCGAGAGGGGGTTTTCATGTAGGAGGTCCATGAGCATCAACAGCACGCTGATTACATGGTCTTAGACTTGTTCTCAACTTTGATGTTAACTTGGGAGTGTAAGCGAAGGACAGTGCAGGCTTTCTCTAGCTCTGAGCTCTCTTCCCCCTCCCTCTTTTGAAATCTCCCATCACCAGATCTGCGCTCCTGGAGAATGGGAAGGGGGCGGTTACTTAAGACGATTCCTGAAATAAAATTGAACATAACAGCAGCCAAGACTGCTTCTATCTTTCATCAACAGATCAAGATTTCAGAGAGAAATGCACAGATAGGCGAAACAGTTTGAAATACCAGAAAATATATTAATATTGCCCGTGACATCATAAGATGAGGATGATGTATAGAAAGCTCAGTTGCATTTAGGTTGCTATGGATTGCATAATTCCTGGTGAGCCATTGTTTGTTTGTTTGTTTGTAAAAACAGTTTTTTCTGAAGATGACTCCACACAAATATAGGGAACCTACATTATTTCATATTTTATAATGAAGGTAGAAGAGGCATATGATGTTTATTATTAAAACAGTATCTAAAAATCAAATTTCAGATGTTGCCAATAGCATTTTGTTGAACTATCTTCAGTACTAAACATATTTATCTCTTGGTACTATAATGTGAACTGTTCCCATGAATATGTTTGTTCTATTTGTGTGTCTGATGTGTGTCGACATAACCGTGTATAGGGGTATATATGCATGTGTGCAATGGGGTACAGAGGTCAATGTTGAATGTCTTCCTCAATCACTTTCCACCTTATTTTTTGAAATAGAATCTCTTGCTGAACCTTGAGCTCAATCGTTTAGGCTCTGCAGGTTGGGCAGGAAGCTTTGGAGATTCGCCCACCTCTGCTGCCCAGATGCTGAGGTTACAGACACAGTGCTGCTACACACAGCTTTTTGCGCGTAGGTGCTGCTCCTCACTGAGCCCCGGACCCAGACCATCACCACCACCCCTTTATCTTAATCTCACCACCATCATTAAACCCATAGGAATCTAACAACTTAAAAAATAAAGATGTTTCAGTGTTTTCAACACAGACAGGCTCCTGGATGAATATCTTCTACACTGCATCCTAAGAGTGGTAAAGTGGGCATTATTGGAAACTCTCATGGCTTTTCACCCCTGTTACAGTATGAAGGAAAGAAAGGAGGCTTCTTTTTTCCCTCAGTGTCCTTTGAAATGAGTACTGTTGATCCAAAGGGCTTTTTTTTTCTACCATGTGAAACGTTTAAATAAAGAAAAAAAATGTTCTCATACATTCCACATTGACACAACAATAGAAATAAAAATAATGCTATCCTGTCTGGACCTTTCAGAGCCACCAGCCTTTGATTTGGTTTACGCCTGGCCTGGGTGCCAAGAGATTTGAGACTCCAGTGGAAGGGAAGAGGCTCGGAGCCCATCACTGGCTCAGGACAATCTGATCTTGGATGAGGCCCAAAGAATTCAACTGGATCTGGGATTGAAATATAGGATTGGACAGTTGATGTTTTTGCTTACAAGCAACTGTGCTTTTAAAATTCTGAAAAATTCCCTTCTTGTATTTTAGACAAAGACTAAATCAGGAGTGTCAGCCAGCTGGTTACAAAGTAATGTGCCCATTCTAGCACCACTTGCCCCCATTTTCCTTTGAAAATGAAGACATTAGGAAAGCAAAGATACTTGTAAATTATCCAGAGAAAACAGACAGAAACTGTTCTTTGTCCTCAATTAGCTAAATAATTCAAAATAAAGACTCCCTTTCACCTGAGGTAGTGGAGATAATTAGGGCCCAAAATAGGTTTGGCTTCAATTATCTAGATAATCTGCTTGTGTGTTTATTTAGTCCAAAATTAGAAGCTTAAAAATGAATCCACTTTTAAGAAACAGCTAAAAAGACTTTGAAAACTCACTTATAGGAGAATTTGACTTTAAAATGCTCTTTGGGTGGACTATTTATAAATATTCATTTAAAAAGGCTACTCTTTAGATTTGTGCTTCAAAACTTAAGAATATTAAACTCAGGACCAGGAGAACAGTCCATGCAGTTAAGCATGTGAGCATGAAGTCCTTAATTCCATCCTCAGAACCCATCTAAAAATGCTACACGCAGTGGTGAGTACATGTCATCCTGGCTGGAGTCATGGAAACAGGAGGATCCCTGGGACTTAGACTAACTGGTCAGTCCCGGGCCAACAAGAGCCCACAAAAGAGGTATAGAACCATTCTTGAGATGATACTCAAAGTTTTCCTTTGTCTTCCTCATACATGTACATAGATGTGTGCATTTCCACATGCTTATGTGCACCCAACCACATATAGTCACACACACAAATCCATAATAAAT
The DNA here is from genome assembly GCA_004026605.1 of Ondatra zibethicus. Taxonomy (NCBI): domain Eukaryota; kingdom Metazoa; phylum Chordata; class Mammalia; order Rodentia; family Cricetidae; genus Ondatra; species Ondatra zibethicus. The sequence goes on from PVIU01017346.1 coordinate 20,279, forward strand.
AAATACTTGAATACTGGCTCTCCTACATATCACTAATCCATTTCTTTACCCAAGACTTTTCTAGGAGACAGCTACCTCTACACATGTGCACGTACACACACACACACAGACACATGCACATACACACACACACGTCCCATGTTGCTGCCACACCGGTCTCATTTTCAGGAAGTGTGACCAAAACTCTGCATAGTCCATATCTACAGGAGTGTTTTGACTGTACTTTAGAATTACCTGGGGAGCCAGCACTTAGTCCGTACTGATCATCAATTAAATCAAATTCTCTCCAACTGAGAATCAGGCATCATTTTTAGCGCCTCCACCCCAGGTAAATCCAATACACAGCATGGCTGACACACACCATTTTAGAAGCTGAATAATTTTCCTCCAAAATAGCCTAAAACTGAGAGAACAAAAGTACCTAGTTTCTCTTTTCGCACCCCCCCCCCTTCTCGCCATCTTTCCCCTTTGATTGGCTTTTCTTAGAGCATGCTTAACTGAATTCAGTCACTCTAGGACTAGAAAACCCAGGACCCAGATTATCTCAACTTTTGTGATTTATTCAACCAATTAATATTTTTCTAAATTTATCCTTGTGAGGCTAGGTTTCATAACAATTCATCAAAGCATAACCCCTTGAGGAGGTCTCATAGCACAAGAGAAAAGACGGTCACAAACAAAAGTCATTTCAGCACTACTTGGAAGAATGGAAACAGAGCTGAGGAGGAGGCTTCACAAACTTCCCTTGCACAGACATCAGGGGCTGCCTCTCAGAGGAACTGCATTGAGCTGGTCAGGTAGACATTGGTGCCCTAAGCAAGTGGAAGGAGAAGTGGGTGGCATTGGAGCTGGGAGAAAGAAATCTGTATAATGGTGTAGAAGCACAGGCCCGTCAGATGAGACTCGAGAGCCATTACTAGCCTGGGGTGGCTGGAGGCCAGTGAAACATATATGTGTGTACATGGGTCTTTGGGAAGGAGGAATGGAAATTGTGGCATGTGAGACCAGCAAAGAAACCAGGGAATGTTCCATAAATCTAAGAAGATTCAAGCCTAGAGTCAGCCCATGAGGCTGCTATGCAAATGAACTGCATGTTTTACAAACTCTTATGACATTCAAGAGACCAGATTATTATTGAATCTCTATTAATCTTATGAATATGTTAGAATAAATTTCACTTTTGAAACTAATTGTACGTGTGTATGTATGAAATTATGCCATTAGCGTAGAAAGCAAAGATGTAGAGTATCTGACACAAGTCGGGTAACTCTCTTGAATTTGAATGTTCAAATGACTCTGAAGGTAAAAAGAGAAAACCTCTTGCTTTTGGAGTCTGGGGGTCTAATGATTGTCTCAGAGAAAACAATATGGTCTGGTTTTTTGTTTTGTTTTGTTGTTGTTGTTGTTGTTTTCAGTAATGGTGCCCACTAGAGCTTCATGTACGCTACATGCACTGAGCTAGGGTCCCAGACCTTAAGCAAGATTATCTCAAATCGGGCTGGAGAGATGGCTCAGAGGTTAAGAGAACTGACTGCTGTTCCGGAGGTCCTGAGTTCAGTTCCCAGCAACCACATGATGGCTCACACCCATCTATAATGAGACCTGGTGCCCAGAACCCTACATACATAATAAATAAATTTTAAAAAAAGATTATCTCAAATCACATAGTACAAACTAATGAGAGAGACAGAGACCGGTATACTTGTAAAGTCCTCAACATAAAGAATTCACGGAACAGGCAGCTTAACTGTTGGGAGTTCCCTGGATAGGCTATGTGTGTGAGAGCTCCCTCCATCCATGCTGACAAACCTCGCCTGTTTCCTCCTATGGAAATGCTGTCCTCTCCAAATCATCCCTCAAACCAGTTTCCTACTCGCTGCCTCCTTGCACAATCTGATAAGCCAGTAACTGGCTGCACCTCTCTCACTTCCTCTCATGCCACCTAGGCATGCATGCCCTCTGGTCTTCCTTCAGGGCAAGATCTTGTAGACATTAAGAGCCTGGTATCAAATGACATCACATTATGATTCCTTGACAGCGGCCAGTGTTTTAGTTTAGCAGCTACTGTCCAAATATTCAGGTAAAGGAATTGGAGGGCCAGTGTTAAAGGACTTCTCCAAGACTAGCATCAAAGGTTAATTTTACAGAGGCTTTCTCATCCCACCCACTGTGTGAACATCATTCCTCTTGCTGGGTAAAGACAAGTTCTGAAGAGATAAGTGCACTATAAATACATGTTTAACAAAAAGTTTCCATCCTGAGTTCACTGCATATGTAAGAATGAATGTCTAAATATGCATAAACATATCCATATTCCATAAGGATTGATATGGTGCATAGAAAATTCCCAATTCATTCATCACAAATGCCTAATTGTAAGTGATTTGTGTAGGGTGCAGAAACCCTTTGCTACAGGAACAATATAACACAAAGAAAAAAACAACGTCATGTGGAGCCACTAAGTGCAATGTTTCATTTGAATACATATTCTTAGTTTTATTTCCATCTGAACCAAGTGCTAGGTTTCCCCATTGCCTATGATCCCTTCCCAGTCTTGGGGATTTGAGGGTAAGGTCCTTTCTGAATTACGTTGATGGTACAGATACAGAACAAGTCACAAATACTTACACATAAAGATACAAATAATTGAATTTGCTTCTTCATCGGAGTGATAAAACCCTGGCCAAAACCAGCTTGGGGAAGAAAAGGAAAGATTTCAACTCTTGCTGGAAACGGTCCACAGCCGCGGGAAGTCAGGGCTGCTGCTCAGGGAAGAAACCTAGAGAGAGCAACTGAATGAGAAATCTGCCTACAGGCTGGCTCTCCATGGCTTGGACTTCTCATCCAGACTGTTATCTCCCGTTCCAGGGGTGGTACTGCCTACAATGCTCCCATATCAACCGTAAACAAGAAAATGCCCCACAGACATGGGTGCAGGTCAGTCTGATGAGATCAAGTCTTCATTTGAGGGTCCCTCTTCCCAGGTGACTCTAGTTTGTGTCAAGTTGACACAAACAACCAACAAACACAGGATAGCTGTCGTGTAAGATATAAGAAAGCAAAGATACTTGTTTCATTCATGCACATCGTCAATTCCTCGAGCGGTACCTTCACATATTAGGTACTTAATGAATATGTTCAAATAAAAAAAACAATATTTTATGGACGTTTTAGCAGCTTCTACCCTCTTTAGAAGAACAAGTGAAACGTGGGCCCTAAAATACTAGATATGGTCATTTCCAAATAAAATTTGGGGAAAAGTAATAACAAAAAGTTTATCTTTCAAGTATATACTAGTATTAGGGTCTTTCTCTCTCTCTCTCTCTCTCTCTCTCTCTCTCTCTCTCTCTCTCTCTCACACACACACACACACACACACACACATACACACACAAACAAGAGACTTATTCCGACAAAATTCCTGATGGCCACGCATAATATTGAACCTCATACAATTTAAGGAAGAACAGACTAGAGACAAAATCCCCCAAAATAAATCCAATAAAGTAGATATTAATGGAAAAGTGGACCCAGGAAAGAAAGAAGTTTTGTTTTTGCTTTTCCATGAAGTTACTTGGATGACTTAAAAGCTGACATTGAATCTACACGTCACCTCTACACAGAGGTGACTGGCCATTCTGTCGCTACTAGAGACAGGATGCAGAGAGCTAAACTGAAGATGTGATGGTTAATATTGATGATCAACTTCATAAGATCTAGAATCACCTAGGAGACTCAACTCTGAGCATGCCCTGTAAGGAATTATATGGACCAGGTTGGCCTTTGGATTTGCTTCTGGGGGAATCATCTAGATGGGACTAATTAACTGAAGTCGGAAGACCTGTGTTAATGGTGGGCAGCATTTCGAAGTCTGAGTTCTAGAGAAAGGCAACTGGACAACAACATCAATCATTCTCTGCTTCCTGCCTGGGATGCGATGTGACCTCCTCAACCTCCTATCACCATGGCCATGTGGACCACATCCTGGAACTGTACACCAAAGAAACCTGTCCTTCTGTAAGTTGCTTTAACCAGGGTAATCTGTAACAGCAGCAAGACAGCTAACAGGGAAGTTATTAAATGGGGTATGAAAGCCTGAGTTAACTGGGATGGGAGGATGCATTCTGAGCTAACCAGTACAGACTCACAGAGATTCAGCTTACCAAGGAAGATTGCAGAGTGTCGGGAACGGTGGAAACATTTTTTTTTAAATTATTTAAACATCACACACACACTAGAAGCAGGGGCTGGAAGAGGTGATCTTTCAGGTCATTTCCTAACCCATGAGGCTAGGAATGAAGCCAAGCTTTAATGAAGTCTCCTACAGCTTTGTTCTCGTTGTCATGGAACTATTATGTTAAATAGGTGAAACCCTGCATATGTGTGGTGTCTTAGCAATGCAAAGATCTGAAGTAATTTCTCAAGGGAACAAAGTATTTCTCTGAGTTCCTGGAGCAACAGGAAGTAGATACACATAAAAACAATTACCAGACTGAAAAGCCATTCCCCAGCCCCTTGTAAATCCTAAGTGCCACTTAAGAGGAGAATGTTCTTGCAATCCTCTAAAAATGATGTATTATTTACCTACTGAAGAAAAATTAACTGGACACCAAAATAGATTCCCAATTAAAGAACTCCAACTAACTCTCAGTTTTGTGTCTCATCGCCGGTTACTTGATAGTTTTAAGGAAATTAGTGTACACTCCAGCAAGAGAGACACATGGCATTCTCCTATACCCAGGCATTCTGGGATGCAGACTGGGACTTAAGAAACATTGCCATGGTGGTGGGTTGCTGCAGGGAGGGGTACCTAACTCTCCAATGTGTCAGGGTCGCAATAAATCTGAGAACGTGCCATAAAAAAAAAAGACCAAGGATGGGGTGAGAGATCTGGGATTCGAGTGTTGATCTCGTCGTGACAAATGACATAAGCTGGGGTAAGCCGCAATCTCTCTGAACTTTATTTTCTTTATTTGTAAAATAAAAGTTGATCGGAAGTACTTGAAAATGGGATGGCAGTAGACTGAGAAAACGGCAGGGCAGTTGAAGCACTGGCCAAGGAAGCTTGAAGTCCTGAGCTCAGAGGCCCAAGGTTCCTAACCTCCTGCCATCCCAGAATGGGGTGGGTGGTGACAGAGGGATACTGGAGGCAAGCTAGCTGGCTAAACTAACCAAAACTTTTGAGTTCCTTTCAGCGATCCTATCTCCATACATAAAGAGACCGAAGAAGACGTCTGACGCAACTTCAGGTTGCGCACCTACGCGTGCACACCCCTCCACATACCTGTGCCAACAGACATGCGAGCATGCGTATACACCAGAGCAGACACCACACAAGCGTGCACATGAGAAACAGAAACCTGAGGGGGGAAGTGGTAGTAGCCACATGCAAATCTGTGGAAGCTGGAAACTCGTCCATGCCTGGACGTAGGCCCTATGTAAGTCAGAGCTCACACACCAGAGCTGAAGTAGCATCTTGCAGAGTTAACCCCTGTAAACATCTCTGAACCGATCACAACAAAGGAAGGCACAGTGTAATGTAACTCTTAACTATCCAAGCCTAGAGACCCAGCCACCATCCGGGTGCCCTTTTAATGTTTCTTGAGATGCCTGTGACATGATCTGAGGACTGTAGTACGGTTTCTCGTGTCTGCTCACAGGGAATTGCTTGTCCACCTGCACTGTCTGCTCACTGCACACACCCCATCTCTCCCTCGTGTCCAATCTGAGTTTCCCTAACATCAGTCTGGTGTCTTGTCTGCTTTCTCCCTCACAGAACCACAAGCTCAAAGCTATTTGACAGACAGACTCGAAAGAGGGTTTGATGATAGGCGCAGTTAAAGCACACAGCTGTAAACATCTGCTCAGTGAAGTTATATGTCTCTTTTCCTGGAAACTTTTCTCCTCTCGGTGTACTGAAACCTGTCACCGACTGTAGATACCTGGGTCACTGCAGTGCCGGACGCTGAGACCATCTTCCTACCTCTTCTTGTATGCCCCTCTCCTTTCCTCCACTACAGAGTCACCAGCAGAAAAGCCCTAAGTGACTTCCACATGATGGGACTTGCACTATTCCTCACATTTCCAGTCTAGGTCGACTTAGTGCCTTTGCCTACTTTTTATGGTCAGCAGAATCAATATTTTTCCCCCAAGGGGTTGGGAAGAAGATGTACCTCTCCTTAAGGAGAATTCTCCTATGGAATAAATTAGTCAAAACAACTATCAAATACAGATAAAAGTCACTACCCTATTGGGTAATCAGGTAACTTTACCAGGAGAAGTAAAATAGAAGGGTGGAGGGAATCTCTTCCTTTATCTTTGGTTTTCCATGGGCAAGGACTTTGTTGTTTATTATTATTATTATTATTATTATTATTATTATTATTATTATTATTATTATTGTTACAAATATTTCAACATTTGAAGTATAAGGAGCTCACAGTCTAAGCCCAAGCTTAGTCGTCAGTGGTCAGAATAGGTAGTTTCCCCCAAATGGCAGGAGGCAACAACTGTCCTCCAGAAGAACAGTGCCTCGTCTTGCCCTGCAACCCTTCCTGCCTTGTGCAGACCCAGGAACCGCTGATTCAAAACTTCTCATATCCAAAACCAACGTGAAAAAGACAAAAATAAAAAAATGCTTGCAAAGGAAAGTTCCAAAGAGCCCCTGGTACTGTCTACGCTAGCAGAAGCCCCCGTGTGGAGACAAAGAACGGTTCCTCTCTGGCGAAGGAGCTGCTAACATGGTCTCCATCACAAAACACGCCTAACCCTTGCTACACATTTGTAGAGCAAACTGGATCCGTCTCTCAGCCCAGGAATTCTGGCCCCCTCCTTTGACTTCAATTGACACCTTTATAATCCGGATTATTATGAATTTTCTGATGGACTTTTCTAATTATTGTTGCCCTAATCTGCCTGTACACACACTGGTCTCTTTCCCACATGTTTTCCTAAGCAATAGACTATGAGAATACAACATCACTTCCCCATCACTACAGCCCTCTGTGGTAAAGGCCATTGCACTTAAATATCAAAACCTTTGTGCAGCTCTTAAGAGAAAGACAGACCACCACGGCATGCTCCAGTGTGACCCCTCCTCTATAGTCTCATGCCTTTCTGGTCTGCCTCAGCCACGGAAATCCTTACTCAGTACTTTGATTCATGATGCCCCAACATGTCACACATCTGTCTACTGAAATACATTTCCTTCTTTTCCTCATTAGCTACTTCTCTTCCCTAATAGAATAATAGAGAAGTCACTTGACCATGGGGAACCATCCATTCCTGTACCCCAAGAAGACACAAATGCTTGTGACATCACTGTGACCATTGTGCATTTGTTGGATATTTGATAAAGATTGGACTTTCCCATTAATTTTATATGTTTTATGAAATAGGTCCTATAAATTGACTACTAATATATGTCTTTGTTAAGTAAAAGAATGCACAAATAATCAAATCAGCTCATTTTTCTGCACAAATTTTTGTCATAATTGAAAAATTACTAATTTCTCAACTTAATCATTTTTCAAGTAGCCATGATGTTTTAAAGTTCTTTCTGAAGGAGTGCTCGTAGTACAAAGATTTGCTATTATTAAGTTTATTAAGCTGTTTTCATCATAACTGACTCATTATCGACAGCATTGCCTATGTAACTCAGTATTTTATAAATATCCTATTCAGGAATTAAATTGTATATGCCCATTATTTTTAGAAAAACTTCTGTTATGAAAGTCAAGTCTCATTAGAAAGGAAATCATATCAAAACTCCAGAAGCACTACACTGTGGCAAAAGGGTAATTTAAGCACCAAGGGTTATGTATGGGTTGATTTTATTAGTGTTTCCAGAAGGTACAAAAACCATTTGGAAAATTAAGGCCTCAAGAAAGATCAAAGCAACATTTATAGCCACTTATAGATACCCTTTTTTGGTGATAAAGTCATCACACTAGACTTGGATGGGACCTTAGAGGTCACCTACGCACATTCTTTCTTTTATACACGATAAAACTAAGCCTGGACTTCCATAAGATCCCACAGCCATAGCAAAGCCTGGATCTATTTTTAACTCAACTTCTCTAAAACTATCATATTGCAAACCTGTCAAAACTGGACAGCCTTAGTATTCATATCTCACCCTTGGAGGGGCAAGTGGTATGTAAATGGCTTCTCTAGGCTGTAGGACTTGAATTTTGTATCAATAGACACTCATCTTTATTAGCTATTTAATGCCTGTCTATATTTAGAAACTAGCTCTGCTATGTAATTTTATACATGAAGGAAAAAGATACTTCAAGATCATTTATATGTCACTTTCTCAAAAAAGCCTTCTACCTTGAACAAAAATGCTGTGCTGTCTACAAAAAGGTTAAGCCCCAGGGTGACCCCGGGATCGTAGGTAGGTTGCTTCCTATACTTGCTGGTTTCACCCACGTCCATGACACCAGTTCTATTTGACTGTTCCCAAATGGAATGTCGTAGCAAAAATGTGAGCAAGCTATGTAGCCTTCCTGAAGATTCAGAGGTAACAAAGAAGATGCCCTTGTACACCCCTTCCCCCATCTCAGGAAGTAACTCCAGAAGGATGTGAGGCTTTGAGAAGGCCCTGCTGAGCTAAGCTGCACCAAGCTGTCTTCTGTTCTCACTGTGTGACATGCAGGATCATTACTTCTTAGCTAGTCCTAAAGTTTCCCTTTCCTCGGAAAGCCTTGTTCCATCCCCACCCACACCTTTCCATTTGTTTTGTTTTGTTTTTTCTTTCCTTTTCATAGCCTTGTGTCTGTGTCCTGGTGACTAGCTGTCCTCTCTAAAGCTTCGAGGGATTGATTGCACAGGAATGGGGCATTCGAGGAGACAGCTCCACTCTCTTGGACCACTTGAGTTTGCATTTCCGCTTTGCTTTTTGTTTTGACTTGAGAGTTGTTTTCCCCCTTTCTATCTTTTTTTTTCTCCCCCACCCCTAACATGTAATTTTCCCCTAGAGGATTTCTACTGATTAAAAACTTCCCCATCCTATTTAGCAAAAAAGGAAACTTTCTTACAATGATCCGGGCAGATTCCACCTAGGACGTTTTGTTATCAGGAAATAGTTTTCTGTGGTAGTTTTTGACAATTTTTTAAATTTCCCTAAGAGTAGAAATGTAGCAGGAATAATTTCTTTAATTTTTTTTCCAGGATTTTTTAGGAACCAATGGACCTTGGGGGAAAAAAATTTCAATGCTCTGTGTAACTGAAATATGAAAAACATGCAATAACTTCTCCCTCTGAAAAGCTACTTAGACCATAAATCATAAATAACCATGAGTAAACTATAAAAACACAGAATTTGGCACATTTAAGCAAATGTCCCTCTTGTTCCATCACCTGATAAACATGTTTTACCTTATAAAATAACAATACGCTGATTAGCCAGGACGCTTATACCCCTCTTTGCAAGTGGTACAAAGCCCAACTATTTGTGCCTGTCACTAGGTAAGCATCCAGTGCCCACATTCTCTAGTGCCTATGCCATGAACCAGCAGAGGCTTCCTATGACACTCCAAGAATAGATGTCTAAGCAATGCCCAGTGCAAGACCCACCTTCAGGAGTTCTAAGTGGACTAACAGAGACCAAAATATGTAAAATCTACAGATTTTTGAGAATTTATTGATTTTTTTATTCTTAGTCTGAGGAATGTCTGATGTGGGAAGTCCTTCTGTATATGTGTTGCTTTTATTGATTAATGAATAAAGAAGCTGCTTTTGTCTGTGATGGGGCAGAATAGTTAGGGAAAACTAAACTGAATGCTGGGAGAAAGAAGGCAAAATCAGAGAGAAGCCATGGAGCTGCCAGAGGAGAAAGACGCAAGCCGGCAGCCAGAACCTTGATGGTAGGCCACGAGCCTCATAGTAAAATACAAAATAATAAAAATCGGTTAATTTAAGATGTAAGAGCTAGCCAATAAGAAGCTAGAGCTAATAGAACAAGCAGTGATTTAAATAATATAGTTTCTGTGTGATTATTTCGAGGCTGGGCAGCCAGGAATGAAAGAGCAGCCTCCGAAAACGAACATTTAAATTATAAACATTTTCCATTAAAATCAAAGATTCCTCTAAGAAACTCCCCTCATAAGTTGTGAACTATGTCACTAGTAGTACTGTTTGAAAAACTAGAGGACAAGCGTTGTGGAGCTGAAGGGGAAAGGTAGGCTACTGAATAAAACTTAGGGTACGGCCTTATGATATGTTTTCCAAAATGTTTTCAAATATATTAGACTCTGAATCTAAATGAACAAATGTTAATTGTCTATGAAGATCAGAATACAATCCATTCATGCTTTTCTTCTCACAGAAGAAAGATTTATACTAGAATATCTATATATGGGCTCAGTTTGGTTTTGTTTTTTAAAGATTGTTGAGTCTTCAAAATATAAGCTTTTATATGCTTCTGCTATATTTTTGTGACAATATTCTAGATATAAATGACTCTTGTTAGTATTTTTCTATATACAATTAGTTTTTTAAACATATTTTTGCTTATTTATTCAAAATAAAATAGAAGAATCCTAGCATTCTGGAGACAGAGGCAGGCAGATCTCTATGAGTTTGAGGCCAGACTGGTCTACAAAGCAAGTTCCAGGACAGCCAGAGCTGCTACACAGAGAAACCCTGTCTCAAAACACCAAAAACATAAATAAATATAAACAAGTAAAACAGAAGAAATATAATTTTTAAAATTTAAAAATATTTGAATTCCAAATAAAAAATTTACTTAATATCCTTATTTCTATTTCTCAAAAAAAAAGCAAAAACAAAATACTAACTTGCATGATTTTGAAAACATTTCTCTCAATAGTCCCTTCTAGTATGACACTAATTCACAGTACCAAAAGCTTGAATGGACCAAATTTGTTTGCCAAGCAGAATAGCTAATTTAAAATGAGTCCTAAAGGCTTCAATATTCTCTATCCTCTATAGCAACCTAGAGTCATTCCTATTTAATTAGGTAAGCCAATGTATTTGCAAACAATTAAGAATGCAATTTAATTCAGGAACTTGTTAAACATCTAGGGATTCATTCATTATGACCTCCACACTGAGTTTACTCTGCAAAACAGCATAAAACCAATCACTTAGAACTATAAAACATAAGACCCTTTGTTTTTCTCCAAAGACTCCATGTATCTAGTCTCCTGCGTTAAACATGTCTTCTATGTAGATGCTGACTGTATTTGTTGAACTGCCTTTCAAAACTACAGTTTGAGTGAATTAGATGAATAACATCAGCCTTGGCCTGGAGTAACTGATAAGCCCCTGGTGGCTGTGTGGAAAGAAGTGGGAGAGACTCCAGGCAACTCTCAAGGATAACTGTCAGCACATCCCAGTCCTCCTTGTTGTCGTTACGCTTAACCCACCTGCTGACCTGGGCCTGAGATTTTCCTATGAAGAAACAACCACCACATGGCTTAAATCAAACTGTTTGAAGTGTGTTTTGTTATAAAGCCCAGAAGTCCGTCAAAACCCAGCCCACCACAAGCATGCAGTGCACTGGACTTGCTCAGAGATGAGACATTAATGGGAACTTCAGGTAGAGACTCTAACTCCCAGTGAATTAACCTACGATGCCACCTTGCCCCTCCGATTGATTAGTCATTATTTTTCCCCAATGAAATGAGAATATGGTTCCAGAGGCCACGCACTCTTGGACTCTGAGGAAAAACCAAGCGTTCTCTTGCTCTCGAAGGTTTCCCTGACTATTAGTGTCATGTGAGAAAGAGTTGTTTCCAAACAACTGAAGCAGACATTGCAAATTGGCTCATGTCTCTGAGCCAGACATCATTAGAGTGACAGCCCATGAAGGTGCTCTTTGAATGTAAATGCAAGACGACTCAGAGACACTACGAAACACTGGGACGCTACAAATATAAGTTACAGTATATTATTTTGAATGAATGGATGTGGTTTGGCTTTCTTTCTTTCTTTCTATTGAGGTAAAGCCTACAAAAGAGGTTAAAAACAACTTTTTTTTTCTTTCAGAAATAAAAACCTAACTAAACGAAACCAAGGCTCAGAGCCCAAGTGCTATTCAATAGTGTGTAAGAGCAAAAAGCCTTTTATCATGTCTCCAATACATACCCTCAGATGGTCAGACTGCGACCTAAAGTGATGGTGCCACTCTTGAGATTTTTATAAGTAATCTTTGATAATGCACCTATTTGGGGCTAGAAAGATGTCTTGGGGGTTAAGAGCACTTGTCGCTTGTGCAGAGGACGCAGGTTCCATTCCCATTATCCATATGATAGCCTACAACCATTCATGATTCCAATTCTATGGGATTCGATGCCCTCTAACCCCCATGGGTTCGGGCATGCACATGGTACACATACATACAGACAGACAAGCATGCATGCACATAAAACAAAGTAAATAATATTTTGAGGTACCTAATTTTCATACGGATAATTTATATACACTCTTAACATATTTGGAAGAAAAATTTTAATTCCATCAAAAGATAGGTTGGATGTGAAGCATGGTGAGTGAGCTAGTGCCTGCCTAGTATATATGAGGTCCTTCATCTACTTCCAAACACAAAAGGAAAAAAAATGTTTACAATTTCTGCTTTGCTTCTGACCATGTTTGTTTGGCTGGAGCAAACAGTATATAAGCTAGAGAGGGAGTCTAAAGGCACAACGAAATTGCTTCTGAACCGCTGATATCATGACCTGGTCTGCTAACAATTCCTTATTAGCTACAATCATAAGCATAGAGCTGACCCCTCCTGGCTACAGGATTTTTATTTCAACATACACACATTGGACTATAAATGTGTGCTTCGGCCAACCTAGTCCAGTAGGTGAAGCTTCAAATCCCAATGAGACCATGTCTCAAAGCAAGCTAAAGAAGTGATACCTGAAGTTGGCCTCTGGACTCCACACATGCACATCTGCACATGTATTCACCTGCTCACACATGTGCTCACACAAGTGCATGCACACACAAGATAGAGAGAGATTACCTATTTAAAATATATTCAAAAGCCTACATTGACACCACTAGACTGACAATTATATAATTTTCAAAACTTTGGGTTACTGTTTATTGCTGTGTTTCTAGAACACATAGCAGGAGTAGAAAGCTGCCCTGTGGAAGGGAACTGCAATTTCTTAAATAAATGAATGTGACATTGCCTACACACGAAAGGTCATGGAATCTGTTCAGGGGAGAGTGCCCTGAGTCCAAATCGGGAGACTGCTTGTCTTATGCAATAGCCAACAAGCATGATTATCTTATTTCCTAGTCACCAAAACAAAAAAGCAGCGAATTACATGGGCATGAAGGAGCAGTGCCAGGAGCATGTGTCCTCGACCAAACGAAAACTGACATCCTAAACCAAGAAGAGAAAAAAAACTACAGACCTTAGCTACAAGTAAAAAAAAAATCAACACGTTAATTTAGCATTTGAGTACCTGAATGTTTCTGCAGGATTAGTGTGCATATGCTTGTCCAAACATTATATATTTACTTTGGTACTTTCTGAGTACCGTATGAATGGAATCATATAGGATAATGTCTTCAGAGACTGGCTTTTATCACTCAGAGCAGCTTTGGAGATTCAGCTTCTTCTGTGTACATAGTTCATTCATTTCCTGCTCTTATGAATAGACCACAGTTTATCTATTCAAATACCAACACTCAGTTAGACTATGTCAAGTCTTTGCTATTATTACCAATGATTCAATGAGTTTCTCAACCTGTGGGCCATGACCCCTATAAGGTCCAACAACCTTTTCACAGGGGTCACATATCAGATACCCTGCATATTAGATATCTATCTTCTGATTCATAACAGTAGCAAAATTACAGTTATGAAGTAACAACAAAAGTAATTTTATGATTATTATGCCACCACAACATGAGGAACTGTATTAAAGGGTTGCAGCATTAAGAAGGTTGAGAACCACTGCTATATATGATACTGTATGTTATTTGTGCACCTATTGAACATATATAAACTTTTGTATGGTGTTGTAGTTCTTTAGGATTTACATCTCAACGTGAAGTGACTGGGTGATAGGGAACACACATCTTCAGCATTGCTGTTTTATTAAATTGATATTCTAAAGGCATGTGCCGGTTTATACTCACACCAGTAATCAAGCTCCCTATCTTGGAGAATCTGAAATTGCCCGAATTGTAGTTGAGAGAATGTGCATAGCATCTTATTGTGCTTTACGCTTATCTCCCAAGATAGTAGCAAGTTTGAACTCTTATACACAGCACCCATTAGGCATTTTTCAGAGGCCTCATATATCACCATGTGCTCTCCTGTTAAAATCTTCAGTTGGTTACGTATGAGATGTAGTGTGTGTGTGTGTGTGTGTGTGTGTGTGTGTGTGTGTGTCACAGCATGCGTATAGAAATCAGAGGACAACCTGTGGAAGTTGGCTCACCTGCCACCATGTGAGTCCTGGGGACTGAACTCAAGTTGCCAGGCTTGTCAGCAAGCATCTCAACAGCCCAGATGAGTGTGTTTGTCACAAATAATTAGATCATGGCAACATTTATGACTGAACAAAGTAATATTTTATTATATCTATTTATCTTTTCCCACTACCCTTTTCTGTCCCAGAGTGTCCCCTTGCATTCAGTATTATTCTCCTCAAGACTGTGTCTTCCTTTCTTAGGTGACCTTGTTCTTGATGAACTAAAAGACTTTGGAGGACAGTGGAACTATTTTGTTTGGATTAGCATGGTGTCCTGGACATGATCAGGCTTGGGTTGAAAGAGAAAGACCATGGAGGCAAAGTGCGGTTCCCATCACATCAGCTCAGAAGTTTACACTCTCATCATAATTTATTACTGCTGATAACTGTGGCCTCGTGACTGACAAAATGTTTATTAGTTTCACCCCCGACTACAAACTTACTTTGCCATCTTTTTCATACTTACCCTCATTGGAAGAAAACGACCACATGCAGCCTGCATTAGAGAATAAAAATTATGTTCCACCTCTCCAACAGAGACCTGTCTATGGAAGTCATTTAGAATTCTTCAGCTTAGATGATGTGCCCTTTAAAAAATATTTGATATTTATTTATATAAGTAATATTTATTACCATTTTATTTCTTGCCTTGGGAGTTAACAAAAGACTGTCCTATACGACTTCATATTCGGGGACACATGCTAGGATGTGCATAATTAAGCAATGGCTCCCCTGTGCAAATTTCATGGAGAACCTATACAAGTCTGGATATAAAGAATCACTCAACTGTTTCACTTATTTTTGGTGCAGAAGGCAAAGTAAACATGAAATGCATGAGGCCATTGTCAGTGTAGCATTACGGATTGTTTTATAACAAATTTTTTTAAGCAGAAGGAATATACTCTAAATAAACAAACAAAAAATCATAGTAGGGGAATTACTTAAATTCAAAACAGAGTCACTTATTATTATTATCAACTATCACACACTATATATAACTGTGTATGATATTGTTTTATATGCAGCCAGAGCAGTGGCTGTGTTTACATGAGCATTGCTGTAAATACATAATGTGCTATGACATTACAACTGCTCAAATATAGCTAGGTGATAGGAATCTTTCAGCTCCGTTATAATCTTATGGGACCACCCTCCTATATGCAATCTGTTACAGACCAAAATATCATTATATAGCATGACTACTCTAAATTATTTCACTTTGCTCAAATTACTGTATATTTGCCCATTGGGACTTCTGGCAGTTGTTTGTGGTTTGCTGTCTGCTCTTAATTTTTGCAAACACTCTGCTATTGTTACTTCATACATGTTCATGGCCATTCCTCTCTTCTCTTTCAAACATGATGATGTTGTATCTTTTGATTCTATTGCTCAGTCCTCAGGGATTCTGTCTTTTCTCTTTTATTTCAGTTTTCTATTATTTCCCTGCATTTCAGTTTAGGAAGTTTCTACCAGTCTCTCTTCAAGTCTGCATATATTTTCTCTTTATAAAATTCTTTTTTTTTTTTTAGTTTTGATGTTTTTGCTTCTATTATTCATCGGTTATTGCCAGTGTTGGGTGAGAGAGGAGAAAAAGAGTTCCATAATATTCTAATGACATCTTAGTTGAATGACATCCTGGCCTTCACACAAATTTCTGTCCCTCTCCGTGCTCCCTTTGCCTTCTCTACTGAAGCACAGTCCCTTATTGACCTGTGATAAAACACCATGGTAAAAGCAACTAAAGGGATTTTTCTGGCACCCAGACCAAGGGTACAGTTCATCACGAAGGGGAAGTACAGGCAGTGGACACTTGAAACAGGTGGTTAATTGCATCAGCATTGAAAGATGAGTAATACATACTGTGGTTCAATCCCTTTCTCCACTTACACAGTACAGGATCCCAGCCAGGGAATGGTGACACCCACTGTGGGCGGGTCTTCCCACCTCAATTAATGTCATCGAAATAAACCCCCATAGGCATGCTCAGAGGCCCATCTCCCAGCTGATTCTTCTAAGATGCTGCCTAGTTGACAAGCACCACTCACTGTCATGACCATGCTTTCTTTCTTTGGTTTGTACTTTAATTAATAGAGCAAGGCCAGCAGGGATGTTGCTAGGAAGGAATTCTCTTTCAGCTTTTAGAGCTGAGAAGGCTCAGGTATGCTATTAAAGAAAACGACTGCCCTCTTCTTTCCACTACCATCAAGTCTTTCCTGGATTGCCTCTCTGACAACCTGGTAGGGTTTCATCTCAGCCCAGTTGGTGGCTACAGCAAGCTACCTAAAGCAGGAGGCTTTTTCATTAGCTGCAGTGTAAGCACCCACAGAGGACCTGCTTGCTGCATCTTTCACGGTAGAAGATACACCACGCTTAGGCCACTAAAAGACACTCTCCTTGGCTGAGGACGTAGCTCAGTAGCAGATAACTTGCCTAGTTATGTACAAGAAAGGCCCTGGATTCAATTCCCCTCATAAATAAATAAACAAACAAACAAATAGCACTAATCCATTCGCAATGTCATAATATTATCATTAACCAAAGGCTCATACCATAACCTTGAAGATGAAGACTACAACATAAGAATTAAGGTGTGTGTGTGTATGGGGGGGGGGATCCTTACTATTCAAATCACAGATTCCTAGAGTAAAAACCTAGAAAAAATATGCCACCAACGCAATGACCACATGCAGCCTCCCTCAACTTGATGAATTACTTACTACGTAAGTATTCTTACTTCCAGCCAATTCACCCCTCTAGGACAGGCTGCGGGGTTAGTTCAGTGGTGGAGTACTTATCCAGCAAACACAAAACCCTGGGTTCAGTTCTCAGGTCCCCACTGTGGGGGCTGATGGGAGACAGGATCCATACCTCCATGACTGTCACTCCAAGTCAGCTGATCTGTATCTCTTTGGGCTCATAGTTTCTCTAGACTCCAAGATTCATTTCCCCTAAAAACTCAATTCTCTGCCAATTCAAGTCAAAAATACTAAACGGTTTTCAATTTGTCTAGTTTTTTCCCTCTGTAAAATTAGGATGATCAGCCTTCAAGCATTGCATATCTCACAGCAAAACCTACCAACCTTCTATCAACTCTTCAGGTTTATTGTTTTCAGAGTGATAATAACAACAAAAGCATATAACAAAATTCATCACCTTAATCGTTTTTTTCAGAGTACACTGTATAGTAAGGAGGCCACTAGTTAGTTCCCAGGTGCTTAGCTCTGAAATAATCACACAGAAACCATATTAATTAAATCACTGGTTGGCCCATTGGCTCTAGCTTCTTACTGGCTAACTCTTACATATTAATTTAACCCATTTCTGTGTATTGCCATGTGGCTGTGGCTTACTGGCTAAAGTTCCCAGCATCTGTCTCTGGCGGGCTACCTGGCTTCTCTCTGACTCCACCCTTCTTCCTCCCAGTTTAATTTTCACCGCCTAGCTAAGTTCTGCCCTGCTATAGGTCCAAAGCAGTTTCTTTATTTATTAATGGTAGTCACAGCATACAGAGGGAAATCATTTCATATCTCACAGCAAAACCCACCAACCTTCTATCATCTCTTCAGGTTTATCATTTTCAGTGTGATAATAAAAACAAAAGCATGTAACAAAATTCATCACCTTAATGGGTTTTTTCAGAGTACATTGGTATAGGATTAATTGTCTGCACATTCTGATGTAACCAGACCATACTACCTTCCCATCTTGAAAACAAAAACCCCTCCTCCACTTTCAATAGCCTCTGGCAACCACTGCTCTACAGTGTGGCTCCTTTCAATGATCTGTGTCAACAAAATCTTGCAGCATTTGCCCTTTTGTCATTGAATTATTTCATTCAGCATAACATCCTTGAGACTCATTCATATTCTAGCATGTAGCCGAATTTCCTTTTCCATTTTTAAGACTGAATAACAGTATCCATTATGTGTCTGCAATGCATGTGCTGTATTCATTCACACCGGATATTTGAGCTGCTTTCACCATTTGGCTACAGTGAGCAACACTGTAGTGCATGCGGGTGCTCAGATGCCATTGTAATTTTGTGCCTTCAGTTCTTTCAGACAGAAGTATGATGGCTTGGAGATATTTTCAGCTTTTTATGGACATCTATAGTGTTTTCCATTGCAACTCTACCAGTTGGTAGCCCCTCCCCCACTCCATGCACAGTGGTTCTCAGTGTTTAGCACCTTCCTAATTCATCCTATTTTCCCATGTTTTTGAAGTCCCCATCCAACGTGTATGAGGTGATATGTCGCTGTGGTTTTGATATGCATTCCCCTTGTGGTTAGTAATGTTGACTGTCTTTCCATTTGCTTGCTGGCAATCAATTTTCCTGGAAAAATGCACATTTGCTCATTTGTAAATTGGTTTGCTCAGAGCTTTGCTCTTGTTGAATTGTGGGTGGCTTTATAATTTCTGGGTATTGACCCTTTATTAGGTATGCGGTTCGCAAATATTTTCTTCCACTTCATAGTTTGAGTTTCATTTGATTGGTTTCCTCCTCAGCTGGCAGTCTTTCAGCTAGGTGTAGCCTTCGCCATTCTTGGTTTCGTTTCTTCTTCTTTGAGTGTTATAACCAAAAAATCATTGCCAGAAGCAATGATAGGCTGTTTTCTTCTATTTTTAGAGATTCCCATCTCACATTATAAACTCATTGAGAGTGGACCATTGTACGTTGCAAACTGAGGGTCTCAGTGTTATTTGCATGTTCAGTTTTCCCACCAGAACTTGTTGAAGAGAATACTCTTTTCCTGTTAGGGAGCTTGGCACTTTTGCCATGCCCATGAGAGCAATTAAAGAGCTCTGTGCTTTGCTGCGTTGGTCTGTCAGCCTGTGTTTATGTTGGCAGCATATTGATTTAATTGCTGTAGGTTTTGTGATATTTTAAAAGTATAAGGGCTTTACATCTTTCTTTTATATTTCTTGCTTTCCTCTTTCTATTTTTTTTTCATTGTCAAAACTGTTTGGGCGTATGATTATTAATGATTTTCAATTTCACAGACTAGACTCGCTGAGGAACAAGCCTCTGGTCAGACCAGTACAGGATTATCTAGACCAGGTTAATTAAAGTGGGAAGGTCCATTTGCATTGAATAGGTAGATTATTTTGGATAGTAACAAAATTGAACAAATTTATCTTCCAATCTATACACCCAGGCTAGTTTCTCGTTTATCTGTGTCTAAGATTCTTTCGCCACTATTTTACAAGGTTTTCTTTCCTTTTATTGAAATTATCTTTTTCCCCTCATATAATATATCCTGATTACAGTCTCCCCTCCCTCTACTCTTCCTAGTCCCTCCCCTCTTCCCCTCTTATGGGGTTTCCTACTTCTAGGTATTGGGAGCTGCCACTTAGGAATGGGGATGGGTTGTGGGGATGAGGGGGCAGAAGGGAGAAGAACAAGGTCTGCCCCTGGGATCTGTTTAGATCCCTAAGAACAAGGGCAGAGAGTGACAGGAGGCCAGACAGAAGGACCTGAAACTACCTGCTTCACTGAACTAGATGTTTCTTTGGCAGGCTTAGTTGGTGGGTTCCCAGGGAATGCCTGCAGGAGTTGGAGCTTGGGATAAATGGATAAGTTGGGGGAGGGAATTTTGGAGGAGAAGAGCTCTGTGATCCACTGGAGAGAGTTGGGGATGAGACCAGGGGATTGGATTTTGGAAGAGAACAGGGAAAGACAGAGATCTGTAGTATGACTGCCTGCTTCCCTGGCTGGAGTGAAATGTTTTACAGCTTTAGGTGAACAAGTTTGTTGCCTCCTTGGTGTGCTTAACATCCCTGCCTTTTGTGTGCTTAATGCTATTATAAATGGTACTGTTTTCCTACTGGTTTTTCTGATTGTTCACTGGTATTACGTAGAGACACAGTTGACATTTTTTGCATAATGACTTTATATCATACCATTCTTCTGAATTTATTTATTAGTTCTAACAGTTTTTCCTGAAATATTTAGAGTCCTCTGTATAATATCTACAAACAGATATGGTATTGCTTTTCCTTTATAAATTATATGACTTCAATTGCTTTTTCTTGCCTGCTTAGTCCGTGATTTATAGTAACATGCTCGCTAGGAACATTGGTAGTGAGCTCTCTACTTTGTTCCTAACTCTAAAGAAAAAGATTTCAAATTTTGGGCTATTCACCATGGACAGGATGGTGGCTTGGTATTTTTTTTCATATTTAATTTTAGTAGCAATGTTAAAGGTAATTTCCTTCCACTTATGGAGTGGTTATTTAAAAAGTATTTTGTCACATATATTTTCTTCAATTGAGCTAACCCATGGTTTTTGTCCTTCATTCTGTTGAATTGCAGAGTACATGACTGATTTACATTCATAGACTATACAGATTATTTCAGGATAAATCTTTTTTTTTTTTTTTTTTTTTTTGGTTTTCAAGACAGGGTTTCTCTGTGACTTTGGAGCCTGTTCTGGAACTAGCTCTGTAGACCAGGCTGGTCTCGAACTCACAGAGATCTGCCTGCCTCTGCCTAATGCCAAGTGCTGGGATTAAAGGAGTGCGCCACCACCACCCGGCTTATTTCAGGATAAATCTAACTTGGTCACAGAGTATAGATCTTCTAATATGCTGGTAAATTTGTTTTGTTTGGGTTTTAGCCAAAAAAAAAAATTGATATCGATCAGTCTAAAGTTTCCTTTTCTGGTCTAATTTTGACATCAAGAGAATATTGACCTCAGAAAACATGTTTGGAAGTGTCCTTCAATAGATGCCATTTTGTGAAAAAATTGGGGAAGAATTTTAAAAATATTCAGTTAAATTTTCCAGTAAATAATGTAATATGTCCTTCAGTATATGTGTTGCTTTTATTGGTTACTGAATAAAGTTGTTCTGGCCAATGGCTTAGCAGAGTAAAGCTGGGCAGAAACTCCAAACAGAGAGAGAGAGAGAGAGAGAGAGAGAGAGAGAGAATAGGCAGAGTTAAGGAGACGCCATGTAGCTGCAGAAGGAGGCAGATGTAGCTGCCAAAGGAGAAAGATGCCAGAGCAAAACCATACTGGTGGGCCACAGCCTCATGGCAATATACAGATTAATAGAAATGAGTTATTCAAGATGTAAGAGCTAGCTAGAATTATGCCTG
>PVIU01017347.1:0-42214 GCA_004026605.1 Ondatra zibethicus
GGGCATTTAGGTTGTTTCCAGTTTCTGGCTATGACAAATAAAGCTGCTATGAACATAGTTGAGCACATGTCACTGTGGCACGATTGAGCATCTTTTGAGTATATACCCAAAAGTGGTATTACTGGGTCTTGAGGAAGGTTGTTTCCTAATTTTCTGAGAAATCGCCACACTGACATCCATAGGGGTTGTACCAGCTTGCATTCCCACCAGCAATGCAGAAGTCTTCCCTTTTCCCCATAACCTCTCCAGCATAAGTTGTCATCAGTGTTTTTGATCTTGGCCATTCTTACAGGTGTAAGATGGAATCTCAGAGTTGTTTTGATTTGCATTTCTCTGATGACTAAGGATGTTGAACATTTCTTTAAGTGATTTAGTATTTTTATGGGGTCTTGAATATAAGAAGGAGTGGGTCTCTGATTCTTGTTTTTGCTCTTAGGACCCTTTTTTTTTTCTCTTGGGCTGCCTTGTTCAATTTCAGTGTGATGGTTTTTGTTTTATCTGATTTTATATATACACATTTATATATGTGTATGTATACACACACACACACACACATATTGCTGTTTTTGGTTGTTATCTCTTAGAAGCCTGTTCTTTTCTAATGAGAGACAGAAAGGGAGTAAATCTGGATGGGAGGAGAGGTAGTGAGGAACTTGGAGGAGTAGTAGAGCAAAGAGAAACTGTAATCAAGATATATTATACGAGGAAAAAAATCTATTTTTAATATAAGGGGGGAAAGAAGAAAATGTCTCCAAATGCTATGGTGACAGGAGGCTCTCCCTACTCTATATTCTCTTTGATCCTTTCTCACTCTAGCTTTTTTTTTTACCCTGTATTTCTGGAGCCTGCTGCAGCCAAATATTAGATTTTGATCCAACCAAAGTACGGTCATTTTGAACTCTGTGATCCAATCACCAAGAGGTCTATAATTTACTTGATGAGGACATCAATATTGTTAAAATAATAAAAAACAAAATTAACTTTTCTATCTTAGGATAATCGACTCATAACCTTAGGTCTCTGTCAACAGCAGTCAGGCATATATGCAAAACAATAACAGCACTCAGCAGATTCAAATGAGAAGCCTATCAGTTTCACTGTGTTTATGCTGTTCATGTTTAATTGCACATGTTATAATGAAATGACTACTGTGGTCAAAGAGGGAAAAGGTAAAAATGCTTTCAATAAACTTTCTATTCGTTGTAGATACCTGAAGCTTGATTTCATGTGGTGGGGGATGCTTTCAGCAATATCATAGAGCAGATGTCTGAAATTAGTTCAAACTGCAACTTGGCTTCCAATCACAAATCTTAACAAAGATTTAATGTATCAAAACCTCCCCCACAAAAAGCCAGGATGTGAAACTGACTATCCTGATTATTTTGAAGAAGTCACTAATTTTTTCTTTGAGTATAAGTGTAGTAAAATTCTTTGAAATTTCTTTGAATATAGGTGTAGTTTTACAGTGAGTAAGCTATCTTCATAAACGCTAACTATTTTTTGCTTCCCTTTTTATTACTAATATTGCCAGGATAATGATTGAGAATGTATTGCAAATGCCAAGAAAACAACAGTGATAATTTTCTTTTGGTACATTTATGTGGGGGGTGGCATGGAGTACACCTCAAATATATTGGTAGTGTTGGTCTTATACGAGCCAGTACCATCTCATTTCTTGCACATGGCACTATGCTACCTCGACACTACACTGTGCCAAGACTAGTAGGCAGGTTTGCTTCATCTGTTTATGAAACATCCACATGGTTATCCCTACCGAAACTTCACTTTTTCCCAGTCTTGTCTGGGTGCTTTAATATTCACAGACTGTAACTCAGGTAAAATATTAAAACAACAAATGAAACTAGAAGATCATTTGCTCATAATGAAGCGCAATTGAGCCTTTTGACTTTGTACAGTATTTTTCATTGACAATGAGTCAAAAGCATTTCTCTCCTACTGTAACATATTAAATGATTTTAACTACATTGGGGATTTGAGAACCTTGAATGGCAACAGTCATCTTGCTGCAAAACATGGTGCAGTGTGGACATTGTTTGCAGAGGTTGTCTATGGATTTCTCACAACCTTTCTCTCTTCTAACAGTTTGAGCAGAAGTGAGCCATTTTTCGTTCTTCCTTGTAAAAATAATATATTCTTAATAACTTTCATGAAATGATTTCAAAATGACTGAAATGTATACATATAACGATTTCACATGATGTCCTCAAGAAATGTGACTTCTGCTTATTTTGTAAATAATAGGAAGAGCTTGCTGGCAAAAGCCCCAATTTGAGATTTTAAAAGAACATATGAAAAGTAGTTTCAGTAGACATTGAAAATTAAATATGTATCTATGTGTTAATAAAAAGTTAGTAACATATGTAGTCATAATTCTGTCAATACAATGAAAAAAACAGTAACATCAACTTTGTATTTGGATGTGTATTTTTATGAAAAGTTTAATGAGATTAAACAAAGTTCAAAGATATTATCTAATTCCCCCTCATTAAATCCAATTGAAAGTAATTAACTATGGTTTATTGCAACAAGTGAGGGAGCCATGACCTAGAAACAATCAAAGATTGTCTAGTGGCACAAGGAGTCCTGGGTAGCTTTTGAAGATATTTTCCAATTTTTAGTAGCATTTGACCAATAGATGTTCTCAATGAAAGATATTCCATCAAAGGATAGGACGGATGGACAAAGAGCATTCAAGGAGAGTCTTTCACCTGGGAACTATGTAAGAAGCTGTGACGGAGATAATACTGCTAAAAATAAAATGAATGATTTTTCTCATTCAAACAAAAATTGTTTCAGAGAAATACAACATTCCTCACATGGACCAAGAACTTCCCTTTTGGTATTAAATAACTCCAATTTTTTTCTACTTACAATATTCACTTATCAAATGTTCACTTATATAATATATATTATTCACTTATCCACATGTTCTTGCCATCTTTTGCATTCCATCTTTAAGTCTGATGCGATCTTTAGCTTAGTTTACCCAATATACTAGCAATATGATACATTAAAAACTGTTATAAGCATTTGTAATATAATTATTTATAATATAATTAGTAATAAAATATAATACAATAACAGCAATATAATACAAAATAATTCCTAAAATGAAGAAAAAAGATATTTGCCATTATTCTGGGGGTTTTTTGTGTGTTTTCCCTTCTATACTATATAATATAGCAGTGTCTGGGTTAATGTATTATAGACTCTTTATTAGTTAAGTTACACCTTAGATTTATTATGTCATCCTGTAGATTATACTTGTTTACTTTGCTTTGAACTGGGTTTCTTACATTTAGCTTATAGTACATATGTCCAAGATCAGTGAGATGTATCTCCTACAGCTGCTAAAATGCATTTTAAACATCACCTGTCACCTCTCTGAAGGGCAATTTGGCAATGTCAATCAAAATTAAAATGAAAATAATTTCTTCTTAACAATATCTCAAGAGATTATACTAGAAATATAATTTTGCATGCATGAAAGAGAAAATATGCAAGGATATCCATTGGGGGCAATGTTTGCAGACATTGTAAAAGGGCTAATGTTCATCAGTAGAAGATGTGGCAGACAAATCAGGGCACAGCTTTGAAACCAGACACCATACTGCTTCAGGAAGAAATGCGCAACTATTTCTTCTTTCTATGGTCTCTTATGACATTTACTTTTTTTAAAAAAAGGTAAATATCCACATATGGCATGAAAATACACAGGAAGGTAGAAAATTGACATTTATTAATGCCATGCAGCAAGACCTATACAATTGGAGAAGAATGACTTCAGAAGAATTCAGTCTTAGGAGGAATGCTACTTAGACTTTTCTCAAAAGGCATTCAGAGCAAGAAAAACACAGTGATGATGTTCCTGGCCTAAATCAGCTCCAGGCCAAGGAGTCTTTTCAGCTGTGTGTCATTTAGAGATCTTGGTTAACCCTACTCTTCAGTGAGTTGTCACGAAAGATCTACTGTTCTCTTTGCTTCTAGCTCATTCTGTCCGCTCTTCAGTCTCTACAGTGCTGGCACAAATCATCTTCGTATTGCTCACCCGAACAGGACTCTTCAACATAAAATTCAAATGTGGGGTGACCCGAACAGCTTCCTGTGGCCTCGCACTAGTTTCTGGGTGTGAGTGAAGGCCAAGAACATGTGTGTTCTGAAGCCAGCTCCATGGCTACGCTTCTCACTCTGCTTTTTCACTACTTTCCCTTCCTCGTGGAAATTTCCAGCCAGGCATCAAGTACAATCTTTCAGGATGTTCCACTACTTTACTCTCTGTTGGTTTCACTTATGATCCAGCCATCTGCAGATAGACACAGCTATCTGCAAATACCCTTATATCCCAGCCATGTGGCCACAACCTTTCATGAGTTAGTTTAACTGTAACCTCCCTCCAAGGCCTTATTGTCACATCCACTTTTGACTCCTCTCTTGTCACTACCTACAAAATCAGTTGCCAAAACTGTCCTTGACATAACATTTCATGAATCAGTCTTCCACTCATAAATTACGCATGCCAAGAAAATCGCAAGAATTTTATGAGTGTTTCCAAAGGCAAACAAATTAGGGAAAGGCATAAGGAAGGAAGGAAGGAAGAAAAAAAAGAAAGAAAGAAGGAAGGGGCAAGAGAAGAAGAGAGAGAAAGAGGAATAGAGGGAAATGGGAGGGAGAGAGAGATCTGAGAAAAGTGTCTACATGGGTGTTAATGCGGATCATATGCACTTTTGTCACTGTGAAGCTAAACGTCTTTCTGTATCACTCTTATAATTAATCTTCAACCGCACTTCTATTTAAAGCACCATGTACTTCAGAAGTATATGGACTATGAAAGAAAAGCTGAGAGGGAAGGGGTTTCTTATAAAAAAAACACATTAAACTGATGTGGATGTATTCAGAACATCTCTGTGAAAAAGTGACTGCTATTGTATTCTACTTTGATGTGTTCTGTATTTTTACTGCCATACTGGCTAGTTTTACGTCAATTTGACACAAGCTGGAGTCATTTCAGAAGGAACTTTACTTGAGAAAATAACTCAGTAGGTAGGCCCATGGGAAAGTCTGTGGGAATTTTCTTGATTATTTACTGCAGTGGGAGGGCCAAGTTAGTTCACTATTCACAGTGCCACCTTTGGGCTGGTGGTCCTGAGTGCTGTAAGAAAGGATGCTTGCCGGGTGGTGATGGTGCACGCCTTTAATCCCAGCACTCGGGAGACAGAGGCAGGCAGATCTCTGTGAGTTCGAGGCCAGCCTGGTCTACAAGAGCTAGTTCCAGGACAGGCTCCAAAACTACACAGAGAAATTCTGTCTCCAAAAAACAAAAAACAAACAAAAAAAAGGGGGGAAAAAGTATGCTAACAAGGCAAGAAGAGTGAAGAGCAAGCCTGTAAAATGTTGCTCCATGACCTCTGCATCAGGTGCTGCCTTGACTTCCTGCGAAGACTTCCTTGAACAGTAAAATAAAACCCTTTCCTCCACAAGTTGCTTCTACTCATGGTGTTTCATCACAGCAATAGAAACTAAGAAACTAAATTTCAAATTTGTTCTCCTGGAAAGTGATTTCTTCTAGCCTTTTGCCATTTGTTCAATTCAATTTAAATAACTCTGTTCTAATCATTATAGGCAGCTATTGCTGTTTGAGTTTGTCATTACACTCACAATGTCAAATATCAAACAAACAACAGTGACAGAGGAGGGCCCCTGCATTTCAGATAAACCCAGTTCTTCCTAGGAGGTGCTACTTACTAAGATTGAAGTGTCAGGCCTAAACGACCTCTGAATAGGACCAGGTACCTAGCATTCTTTAACTGTTCATTTTATTAAATTCTTTCTCCCCCTTTTTTGAAAACTGAAACAATATTTAGAAAAGTTTATAAAATTAAATGCATGATAAAATGACTAAAGCATGTTAACTACCACCCAGAAATTGGTGTTCATCCTATGAACCATCACATATACATACATATATACAATATAATATATACAATGTAATATATTTTGTGTGTGGGTATGGATGTGTGTACACATAGCTGCAAGTGTATGTGGACTCCATGGTCAACACTGGGTGTCTTCCTTTATCCAACTTCACTTTGTTTTTTGACCCAGGGTCCTCATTGAACCTGTGCCTGGCAGATTAGGTTATACTGGTTGGCCACTGAACTCTTGATTTTCTTGTCTCCATCCTTCCCCAATACTTGGATTATAGGTAAATGTCACCATGCCTGGCTATTTTACATACGTACTACAGATCAAAACTCTGTTCCTCATGTTTGTAAGGCAAATATTTTTACTGACAACTGTATTCCTAGTTTCATCATATATTTCTTCCCAGTGACACTTTCTATATCCCATTCAAGATATAATCAACATCTTGATTAATATTTATATTTTTAGCCTCTAATAATACACCTTTAAGCAAAAATATTTTGATCTCTATGTTATGAATTGATAAATGGATTTATTTTATATATGTTGCTACCAGCTTTTTTCATCAACCATCATATTCATGAACTTCATCCATGTAGTTTCCCAGAGGTCATTAATTTCATTGATGTTTGACCAGCTGTTTTCACTACTTCAATATAAGTGAGCATTTTCCCTTTCTTGAGTAGGAAAAAGAAACCGATAAATATTGTAATTTTTCTTTCTTTATCTACCTTTAGTGTTTACATTCCTTTACCCAGTTTACCTGAAAACAGTCATCAAACTGAGAAGTAAATCAGCCATGTGATACTCACTAACAACATTGGCTTGTCCAGTGAATATGGTGTACTGGAGTTCATAGGAGACCACACTGAACTCATCATCTGAAGTCCAGTGAACGGTGATGGTGTCATAGGAAGCTGTGCAGAGCTCTTCTCTAATTGTGGGAGGGTTGGGAGCTGTGGGCATCAAGAATGCATATCAGTGGAGCAGCAGACACCATTGGAACACATTCTGGAGATATTTAGCTGTAAAAGCAAGTATTCCTAAATTGGCCTATCAGGACTGCTATAGAGATGTGGATTTCAGTTCCAAAGTGTTTAGTTGTCTATTTTTGGAATTTGTTTGTTTGTTGTTTGTAAGGAGTGTGGCTAGATTCTGCCAGCAAATAAGACTTTATCTCAATTTATCATTAGAGTATATTTAGGAGACTAAGCATACAATAGCTTCTTGTATGTAAAGAGAAACACATTAAAGTAAAAGTAATCAAGATAATTTTCATAATCCCATTCACTTGGGGGAGGTGGAAAATTTTGCCATAAATGACTAGATGGTAGAAGTTTTCGATATTTTAAGCCAGACTGTTGTTATTACAACTACTTAATCCTGCCATTGTGTCATGAGAGCATATGTAGATAATTTGTACATAAATGAATATGCCCATACTCTAGTAAAAACTGAATTTACAACATAGCTACAGGGACAGATTTGGCCTGAAACCCACTTATCTACATGATACCAGATATTTGAAAAATATCATTGTTTGTTCTCCCATAGAAAATCAACTAAACAATTGAAAATTTTCTTTTTTTTTTAGCTATTTGATATCTTGCTAAAATTATTGGTGCACTCCTATTTTCTCCTTTTCACTTTTGATTTTGTAGGTGATATGTTTAATTAAAAATATCACAATTAACAAGCAGCCCTCTTAGAAATGCATTTTCATTTACTAAGAAAATCATGAATACTTGCATTTGGTTACCTTTATCATCACAGAAGCCCTTTGTTTTATTTGTTTAACATAATCAACATCTGAGAAATTTAAATCATATTAAAACAACAATGATTTCTAAACCACTTACACTGAATCAATTTCAATAAGTAATTTAATAAGTAGAATAAATAAGAAAATACAAGGCTACAAGTGTTTTGTATTGGCAATAATATTTTAAAGGAGAGGTCAGCAAACTATATTTTTACTATTTTATTTTATGTATGTATGTATTTTGCCTGCATGTATGTCCATGCATCATGTATGTGTAGTGCTTCTGAAGACCAGAAGAGGAAATAAGATCCCCTGGTACTGGAGTTACAGACAATATTGAACCACCATATGGGTGCTAGAAATCAAACTTTGTTTCTGTGGAAGAGCAGTTAGTTCTTAACCACTGAGCCACCTCTCCAGCCCACAATAGTTATTCTTGTAAATAAAGTTTTATTGGAATACAGCCTTGACTCATTCAGGTATTATCCATCTATGGCTGTTTCTGCACAGGAGCAAAGCTGAGTAGATACAAAGCCTAAGACTTCTGCCATCTGGCCATTTTCTGTTTACCAGTCTGTGGTTTAGAGAACTGAACCACAGCTTTTCTTTATACTCTTCTGTGTACTGGAGCTGAACTTCAAAGCGAGAAGTGTGTTTGCATTCTATGGATTTAGAACAACTTTTACTTACACCATTGCATAGGTCTTTTCTGCTCTAGATTAGTTTCTTTTTTTTTAATTGATTTTTATTGAGCTCTACATTTTTCTCTGCTCTCCCTCCCTGCCTCTCCCCTCCCCCCTTTTAACCCTCCCCCAAGGTCCCCATGCTCCCAATTTACTCAGGAGATCTTTCTAGATTAGTTTCTGATTAGAACTGGTGAATTGTAAAGAAATCCAAAATGGGGGTGGGAGCGTTTATATGAATGATAAGTTAAAAAAAATTCTGCTTTAATTGTCTTCACTTTGCTACCTGAAAAGATATTTAGGACAAGTCATAAGAAGCTCTGCCTGTTAGTTATTGAATTTCACAAAGACACTCCATAAAGACAAAAAGGGCTCAGCTGGGTCTGATGGTATGCATTTGTAATCTCAATACTTGGCAGGCAGGGACAGGGAGGATGTGAGTATGAGCATAGCCTGAGTTATATAGTAGATTCCATCTTAAAATTATATCTACAAATGAGAAACAAGTAAATAGGAAAGAAATAGATAAGCATTCATCATAACCCTTCAAACATTTTTTTTTCTGGAAATGTGTGTTTGAACATCTGTCTTCTGAAGAGCCCACATGTGAAATTTAGTTTTGCGCAGTGAGACCTGGATATGCATGAATTAGTGACACCAATCAGGAGATGGATTCTATGCAGGTCCAGCTGTGTCATAAAGCATGCCTGTTTTTGTCTGTGTGGTCATTGTTTCCATGGTATCATCCCTGCATGAAGTAGTGAAAAACAACTTAGTCTTTCATAATTTAAATAGTTAATTGAATTCTTTCTCCATCAACTATTGTGGAAAGAAAAGAGATTTTGCTGTCTACAGGGCAATATGTGATTAAATAGACAGAAAGTGTAAGTTCAAACTAGGCAAGTGGCTGTGAGACACATGGCAGTAGTTGCAATCAGGAAGGAAATGTCACCTCTATGGGTTATTAACTTGACATACCACTTAGAGACAAGTCATAAGGAAAAAAAAATCTTGTTTGCACAGCCAGGCAGGCTAACCCTGTTTTGATTGTAAACCCAATAGGTTTGTCCTGCAAAGTCAATTCTTAATTTTCTGTAAATGAAAACTGCAGCATGCCGCCAATTTCAATACCCACACAATCAGTACCAGAACTTTTATTTTCTTGCCTTCATCACAAATACTACACAAGGAATGGTGAACTAACATGCCGCAAACACTTCGTTTCCCGCTTATAAATATCAGATAAACTATTTGGTCTTGGAAGTATCAGCCAAGCATTGTATGCTATGGCCAGGATTGATGTTATGTCCAGAAATGGTCTGATTTTGGGGTTGATGACTCAAAAGGCAAATTTGCAGGTACCTGATATGGCCTTAAGTTTGGCATAAGCAGCCATTGTGATGACATATGACATATGGCATGCATGTTCCATTTTAGTCAATGAGTTCATGTTCCTACAGAAACGTAAATGGATATCTGTTTTGAATACGCTATTAATTGTTGAGAAATGAAAACACATTCTTGTTGATAAGACAAATACATCAAAATTACTTGGTACAGCAAGACCATGTTCCTGGGCAAATATTTAATTTTCTAGTTTCCTCTGGTCTTGGAAATGAGCCTGTGACATTGATCTGGTCTAAGAGACTTAAGTGAAAATTTGCTAGGTAGGTCTTTTGAGCAAGAGTTTTGGTTTTATAATAAACAAGGCCATACTTTGCTGGCCAAGTTTTTTTCGACATTATTCCCCCTTTTCTCCTGTATTTTTAGATAAAACTTCAGCATGATACTTATAGAGTATTCATGTTGTGAAAACACAGTAAATGAAGATGTCAGGGCAGAAAAGAGAAAACAGTGAAAATAGTGATACAGTAGCTATGAGCACCATGTAGCTGTTTAACTTCTAATTATAGTCAGCTCAATTTTTAAAAAATGACATCTCACTACGCACATTTAAAGGTTTTAATAACTAATATGCTGGCTGTTGTCGACACAGAACTTTCTATCATGACAGAAAGTTCTACTAGATGGTAGTAGTTCAGAAAAATCTCAAAATTAAAAGTTGAAGAAAGGAGGCATCTTATCCATAAGTATTTGAAACCAAGTTTGGTTCCTTAGTGTAAATGCATTGTGAGTCAAATTCTTTCTTCTTTAGTAGGAGCCATATATTTGAAAGAGAGAATTGTACAAGATAAGGAGATATTTTGTGGGATATCTCACTTTTCTTGCACATGCAGAATAAGGGCAAAAAGGGACAGCTGGGGTTCTCACAGGAAAAAAAAATTGAGGACTAGGTAACTCCTTACTTTCTAGCCACACACTATAAAAACAAATGCTACACAATGTTCCCTCTCTTCAACTCCACCCTCCCAACCACTCTCCCACAAACATGCACATACTGGTTGGGAGTTGAGAAACTGACACCATGCTCAGTTAGGGATGTGGTTTCTGGAAGGCTCTATGTCCTAAGTACAGGGCACATCTGGCTTCACTGTATACACAGTGCTTTCCTGAAGTCATAGGTCCTGGTGGTTTTGACTAACATAAATAACTTTGTCTAAATGGTCCTCATTCTTTCTACCAACCATTGAGCCCAGTTCCTGCTGCAAAGGCTAACAGCAAAGGAAAGATTAAGATTTACTACTAGGAATATGAGTAGCCACAATTTTTCTTTTCTTCCTGTTTCTTTCCCTCATTGTTTTCTAAGCCAGAAAGAATGGAATGAAGGAATGAAGAGAAGGGGAGGGAGGAAGAAAGGGAGGGAGGGAAGGAAGAAGGGAGGGAGAAGAGGAAGGGAGAGGAAAGCCAAGTAGAAAGCAAGTATAGGGTCAAAGTGTGGCATCTGGAAATGCGATATGATTTATGTGACATTTGTCAGAGCAACATGAAATTCAGTTTTTTACTAGAAAGTGCATGGATCTGTGCAGTTCCTACAGAACCAAGCCAGATTCTAATTGTTCGCACTCCCTTTCTAGCTGAGCTTCAACATGATGGCTAAAATTTATCATTTCTAAAATGAGGATTACAATGTTTTTCCAAAATTTGATACTGTGACGACTAAGATAAGATCCCAGCTACAAAGACCTAGAGGTATATATGGCCAGTTATTTAAGTTGCTTTTGTTTCTCCATCATCAATGTACTATGAGAGTCAGATGCCCCATGAAATCTTATATATTTTTGATGGCCTGCAGCGCTATTCCTTTGGCCATCTCCATGTTGAGAGTCAGGAAAATGGTGGTAAGGACACATTTAGCAATCAGGATTCTCTTTATTCCCTTGCCCCAATTTGTACTTAGTCTGTGTTATTTGGGTGAAAACAACATCAAGTGTACATGAATCATTTATAGGACTATTAGGTAGCATTTCAAAGCCTGAAGCACACATTTGATTTTTAGAGAATAATTGATCTAGTGGCAAAGTACTTGTGTCACTGAATGTACTCTATATTAGACAGAACAAAAAAGACAGTAAGACAATACCTGTAAGATAATCCAGACATTCTAGCAGTTTCTTCTCCCGAGAAAAATCTAAGGCAAAAGTGTCAAATGTGTCATTGAGGTTGATTTCAGGAATTAGGACCTGGGATGATGCAGTTGCCATGGAGACTCTGTAATTTAAACAAAACAATGTTTTAAGGAATGTCGAGGTGGCTTTTATCATCACGGTGAAGACATGAGAAAAAAAATAAAAGGAAAAGAAATATCGGGCCTTTAAAAAATACTGTCTCTGAACGGCCTAGCACACTAACACAAAGCAAACTTAAAGAAAAAGCCAAAGAAGTGGGAGAAATAACACAGTGCCCCCCCTTCCTTTATACTATCGGAAAAATTCCCCATGGAAGCAAAAGAATATTCATATTTCATGTTGCTGTGTATTTAACAGCCTGGCCCAGTCACATCTAACCCCAGCAAGAAGCACATAGCTCCAGGCATTTCTTCACACATCTGTCTGGGAAACTGTTTGTTCCTTTCAGACTCGCCCCTGCTCCACTTCAAAGGGAAGTCTCCAAAATTTCAAACTGCATAAAAGGCAAAGTGAAGATTAAAAAAGAATGTTTCCAGATATTGGATTAGTTTAATCAATTACTAGCCTCTCTCTAAAATAAACATTAAAAGGGGGTTTTGTCTGGCTCTCTTTTATTCTTCTTCTATTCATTTATTTTTTGCACCATATTCCCAGCAGATGCCATGGAAAATATTCATAAGTTTTCTCACAAATTTCCCCAGTAGGCACACAATTTCTTCTCAACACTCATGTATATACTCCCATATATAAACTATAAAGCAAGGTATATGTGTCTATTTCCTATGGGCTTTTGAATTGATATGGAAAGTTCAGTTACAAACAGCAGAGCATTCTAGTGGATTTCAAAAATGCAAGTAATTATCTTAAAACCAAGAAAACCATGGCGTGAAGAATTCTACTTCTGAGCATAAAAAACAATGCCAGGCTTTAATCTTGATGTGCTTCAAGTTTTTTGTTGAGTTCCGTAAACATTAGGACACTAATTTTTTATTTTTGAAAAAACCCCCAACAATGTTGAAATAACTTAGCTATAAATCTAGTTACTTGCTTTCTTGTAAAGAGCATCGGTGTCCATTTGCACAAGATCTCAGAGCTAGGTGGTAACAAGCAGGAGGACTTCGGTGTGTACTTTTTCATTTCATGAGAAAGTTTAAATTCCAGCAAGTTATCCTAAGCACTATAGCCACTCTTGTGTATTTTAGTAACTCTTGAAGTTTTGGGTTTTTTACAAAGATCCTATCTTGGCCATAAAAGTCACACCCAGGGGTCTACTCATCCAGTATCCAGTGGAAATAGTATACAGCCACAAAAAGGACTGGAGGATTACACATGCTAAAATATGGATGAACCATGCAAACTTTGTATTAAAAATATGGACAAAAGGTAAAGAATCATATGGTCTATCCCTATAAAATATTCAGAACAGGCATAGCTATTGAGTTGTACTCTTTAACCAGTTAATTTGACTTCATGTGAATTTCACAACAATAAAAGAGAATACACATGTAAAATGACCGCCAATACAGTTTCTCTAGCTGTAGCTCTGGCAAAAGTTCAATGTTATCTAGGGAACAGAGGAAATTGTTTAAACTGCAATGTCTTAATCAGATTACTAATAGGATGAAAGTCTAAGACAATGTAAACTGGATAAATGAAATATTCAAGTGTAAAAACTATTGTTGACAATGTAATGTCACTTGATTAGCTCACAAAGACCGAATAACAGCTTTGTTTCAAACTGTTGACTAAATACGACATTCAAGGGACTTGAATTAATTATTAATACTTACAACAGCTAATGTAGCTGGGTGGATACAGCTAATTAAACTGTACCTTTAACCAATATTTATGAAGCCCTTAAAGTATGCCATATACTGAAGAGTCCAAAATATTTGCATCAATGCAGAAAACTTCAAAGGAATGATCTAGTACCATTTGCATGCTGTAAAAATATTTCAAAATAAAAAAAAAAACCTCAATGAGTTCTGTCTCATAATCCCAAACTGGGAGAATTGGGCCAAGTTAGTAGGAAGCAAGTACCAAATTTACAATAGCCTTTCCCTTAGACTTTCTTGCAATCCAGATCTTGTGTTAATAGATGAGACCGCTCTGAATACAGATAATCTGGCTTTATTAGTTCCCTTCTTGGAGGCAGAAGCCTCTTTGTCCAGGCACATCCAAAACAGATTGTGTTCCCAAATTTGCATGGTTTCAGGGGTCAACAAGGAATAAAATAAAATGTGTTTTTTTTTCAAATGACATAGTAAATGCTCCTACCATTTTGACATGGGAACTTTGAGTGGGAAGCAGAAGATAGTGCCTACCCTGGGAAGCAAAGACTGACAGAAGAAATCTTCAGAGATTACTGCAGCTTTTTAACACCTACAGGTTTTCTTTCCTTGGTGGAAGGAAAGATACTTATCTTTGGCTACTATTTCAAATCCTCAACTGGAGTGACAGGTAAAGGGAAATCTGCCAAACTCAACATTTTAGGGCATGTTTCCTCTCAAATCCTTGTTGTCCATCTTCTGGTTTTTTATGATGCCAACATCGATTGGGGGTTGTTAGTTCTAGGCTTTTTCTTACTTCCTTAATTTAAAATCATCTCTCACTCTGTGTATGTATGTGTGTGTGTGTGTGTGTGTGTGTCTCTGTGTGTAGAGGGACTGTACATTATTCATTACTCCTACATGTCTTTCTGCTTTGCTATCTCTAATCTACAGAACACTCAGTTGTTAATCACTCAGGGCCAGTATTCCAGAAGGTGGATATGTCCAGAGGGACACTTTTCATCGGCCTTTGCCAAACACCACACACCACCGTGGTCAAAAACAGCAAGGTACCACAGAAACAAAATGTGTTCAACTTTGGTCAGCTCAAGATTTCCCAAAAATATTTGGCCCTGGAAATGTAGTGTTGTTATAACATCTATTAACTTATCAACACCCTCCAGATAGCATTTCAAAACCCACACATTAAATATGCTCTGACTCTTAGACCCAAGTAACATCTTCAGAGTTGCCAACTGGAATTCTTGTCTTTCTGTTTTCAGAAAAGCCTGGCAGATCCTTGAGCTGTCTGTGCTGGTAAAGAATAAAGGAATCACCTCACAGTAGAGAAACTTCTAGGTGATCTGAACATTCCATTCTGAAGGAACTTTCTTAGCATCCTGTTGTTGCTAAAAGCAATTTTAGATTCCTTGAAAAGAGTGCATGAAATTTCTTCTGCCTGGATTTAGTGAATACTTCTGCTCAATTAATGTATTGCTCAAAAGGACGCTATGTAATCACATCAATGGCAGCTTGAAAACAATGTGATTTACATCATATATGGAGCTGTGAAGGGAACAGGAAAGAAGGGATTTTGTTGCCTATTAGCCTTGTGGCAAGAGCTGTGCTGTTTTGATTTCTGTATTTATTTTATGCTTACAACAACTCTATTTTGTAGAAATAACTACAAATAAATACACTGTGTATAGATTAAGTAATTCATCCATGTCAGACAGTTTTCAGTACACTGAGGCTACCATTGTGAAAACAAGATGGCTAGATTCCTGCATATTTAAAGCATATATGCAAAACTGGACTCAGAAATGTTAATGAGAAGCCCTGGTTCCATCCATAATAACTAAGTAACTAGAACAGAGCCAAACAGTTGATTCCAAAGGAGATACATCTCCCACCACGTAAGGCTTGGGACTCTCGCTGCACTGTGGATTTATTTAAATGTCTCTTATTTGAAAAAAAAGTTCATGCAATTTTGATTCAGTTTATAGAACACACCAGGTTGTTCTGTGAATGGTTTTATTGACACATTGTCACTTTAGGAATGCCTACAGGATTGAAAGTATGTTCTAGGTTCTACATTTTGAATAAAAGTGATAGAAAATTGAAGTGTCAAAACCCAAGGCAGATGGACTAGAAGAGAGACCCCAGAAATCATACTGTAAGAATTTGAAGTGAGAGCTTACAGAATAGAAGCCGGTAGCCAGTACAATGGAAAAGGCAAACAACAGAGGTCAACTGAAACACTCAAGTATTAAAATATCCATACAGCTAGCACTTCCAGAGTGTCTGTTATGTTATTCTGAAGAATTTTCAGCATCGTTATCATTACATGCATGGCTACCACAAGCACATTTCCCAAGTAGAAAATTGCTCCTGAATGGTGGTTTCAGAAATAAAGCTGACATAGGTAAGTATTTCTTCAGAACATCTAGGTGATTGATATAAAAACCATTCATCTCCAAGTAAGAGATGACACAGTAGAAACAGAGGGACAAAGGTCTGCCAATGAATGTTTACAGGTGTTCTGTATTCCTACTTGACAAGAGCATGCTCTTTATGGAAACAGATACAAGTTACCCTTCCTTTCCTGATGATGGTACAAGATGAAATAATGGGGCAAGGATCTGCTCACCAGATCAAAGGGGGCAGTGTGCATGTGTATGCATGAGGTGCATGTGCTGTCCTTCAAATACAGGTCCCCTCCTACTCTAACTGTTAACTGGCCACTTTCTCTGCCAGTTAGATGCAAATTTATTCAGACTCATTCAGTTGAATTTGTAAGGGTTGCCATAGAATGCCATTTATAGTTGCTGTTTTATCTGGCTATGCCCCAATTCAAAACCAGAGAAACGGACACTCAGACGCCAGTGGGGATCTCTTACCAGTGTGCAAACCGTCTTTAGCGAGTACAATGGAAAGCAGTGGTGTTTAAGTTTTTTTATTTTTTTTAAGGAGGATAAAGAATAAGAAATTGGACTTGAAATCTAGGAAGCCACAAGTAAAGAAACCTGACTTTCTTGCAAAAGGGAGGAGAGTGTCTTAAGGGCAGCCCATTATTCATGTCTTTTATGGGAGATAAGTAGCTAATTAGCTACAAAAGGATTTTTTCTCAAATATAAGAAGAAAACAGTGAAGCTGGCTGACCAGTAGGAGACCAGGGTTATGAAAATACTGTATACTCTTAGAGAATGGGGAAAATGGAGTCTGACCCAAGCAAGCACCTGTAAGTGTTAGTTTTCTTTCTACTTCTTTGAAGAAACTTAAGCCTTAAGATGGTGAGCATGTTTCCCCCGTTAACACCATGGGTTGGTCAGGGAACACCTGCAGATTATTTTGTGAATGGTTTCCTTGGCACACAGCCACACCCACTTGTTCCGTCTGGCAGCAGTAAGTAGCTGTGCTAGATCCTTTATAGCCTGCAAAGCTGAAAATAGTTTACTTCCTGGAACAGTGTGGCAGTCTGACAGAAGCCAGTAGGAATGAGTTCTCTGGGGTCTTTCAGTAATACATTTCTGATACAGTTTTGTATAAAGGGCAGTTGAAAATTAGAATCAATGAAGAGTCAAGGTGTTTGGTGTTGTCTAGAGATGCCGTTTATTCCGGCCAGCCTAGTGTTTCTCTTTGAACCCACTAGATTTATTACATGAATCCATGCCAAGAGAAATGAGTAATTTCTATGCTAAATAAATTAATATACCAAGAGAAGACTCATCTTTGCTCATCTTACTAATGAGCTGACTACACAAGTAACATCATTTCTAGTTTTCCTCCCTAGGAATAGAGGCTATTTGAAAAGACAGTGGGAGGTTGGCTGCTTGTCCTTTCTCTCCCATGTGAATCAGTCTTGGCCTTTTCAGGTGCTGTCAACCTTCTCGGCCAAATAAAGTAAAAAACAAGACAAACAGAGAACAGCACCTGTGCAGTTGTTTTCTTTAGACAAATGGACGTGCAATGGAAGATAAGTTGCCCTTTCATGCTTTTTGCCTGCACTTCCATTCTTTGTTACCAAGGCTATGATAAGATCAAGTTTGAGAATCACAACAAATGCTGTTTCTGTACCCTGCTCTCCACACACAAACTGGCTGATTTTCTTCTAACTGGTGAACTGCTGCTGCTATGAAGACCTTGAACTCTAGGCTGTTGTAGAAAGGGAAGCATCCTTAGCTGAAGCAAAACAGCCTCAGGCTTTATTCTGTCTGGTACCCAACCTTGAAAATGAGATAAAAAAGTCAGTTGAGTGCAATGCCAACCAGTCACACCCAGATACAAGCGACCAGCAGCCTGAAAACATCCTAGCTGCCCCTGCACTCACCTCTCAATGATGTTTTTTGCTGTCTGTAGAAACCGGGCATGGTCATTCTCCTTCAGAGAGTGCTCTGCTTGGGATATGAGTGATGCCGATCTTTCAATGCATTGTTTACAGTTTGCAATCTGTTGAGCTAGTTTGCGGAGCCTCATCACCTAGAACAAAAGAAACATGGCAGGCATGGTTACACTCGAGGCTCACTTGTGAGAAGTTGCAAGGGTCAGGACCTTCGGAGCTATGCGTTCTGATCGGGAAGACTCGATTACGAAACGTAATCTCTGTCTCCTGGGAGAAGCATTGGAAATTTGTTTTATGAGGAAACACTGAATTGCTAATTACTTCCCTATTGATGGGAAAGAAGGTGGTGTCCAGTGGCAAGTGACAAAGGGTCACTGGATCTATTCCCTCTACTATTCTACATAATCATTCCGGGACCTTAGGGAACCCTGGAACTTTCTCCATCTCAGATTTTCAGCTGTGCCATTCGGAAGCAAAAGCATTTCTGTAGGTGTAAATTTGAGGCTTAAGTAAAAAAAAATCTTTTTCTAAAAAGTTTTATAATCCATGTAATAAAGTTGTGACATAAAAGTATTTAAGTAGTCCTATTTTCCATACTTCCTAAAACTGGTGTATTAAATTAACAGAAAGGGAGCATTTTTCCCATTGATTAATATTTTTCCTATTGAACTGATGAGAGAAAGCCAAAAAAAGCACAGCTGGACCATTTCCTCTCACTGTAAACGTCATTTCCAGGCACTTTGTGCTTACTTGATAAGTAATAACTATTTTGATAACCATTTCCCATTTGGGATAAAACACACACTTGTTTCACAACCTCCATTCCAGTTCCTGATTCTGTCTTCCTTGAAAACGACCCTCAAACATAATTGACCATAACCTCTCAAGCAGGCCGAGATAAGTCTGAAGTAACCCATTTGACCATGGATCTGGTGTTTGAAATGTGCTGTGAGCTGGAGCCCTCCGGCCAGAAGGCAAGTTAAATTTAGACCAGTAATTGAAATCACCTCATGCCTACTGCCCATATCTACACAAGGGGCAGGTTTTGGCTGGCTTTCTAATTCTGGAGTGGAAAATAACCCTGGGTGAAAGGGTAGGGAGGACTCCTGGCTAATCTGTCTTACAGACAAGGCAGGCTCAGGCTCCCTCCAGAATTCCTGCTAACTCCAAGAAATTTCTGCTTTCTCCAAGCCATCATTATCATCCCAGGACAACTCAAATCTTGAAGCAAAGGAAGGAAGGATATGTCAGATCTGTAGGCCTCTAGGGATTGTCTACTTCCAAGTCTGTACTCTAGCAAAGAAAGGAAACTAAAGCTGAATTGAGAGGTGGCAGGTCCAAGATTTCAGGCAAGGTTGAGAAGAAGCCATGAAAATAATGAGTCAGAATGAAATGTCCAAACTTGGCAGCCAGGAGTATGTGATCTCAAGCATGGTAAAAATACATCATTCATTATAATGGTTGTTCTTTTTCCTATCGGGATAACTGTATACCTTAGTCAAATAAAATAACACCATTTTACACCAAATAGAACAGAACTTCTGGCAGCATTATATATAGAGGGAAGGCCAAGGCATCCATCCAGTCTAATTCAGGATGTTATAAAACATCCATTAGAAACTGTCAGAGAAAGGGTAAACTCCTTAAGGAAAAAGAAGTTAATAGTCCCTACAACAAACCAAACAAATGGAATATTTAATCATATAACATAAAGAATAATTTAAATTACATGGCCAAATTGAAGATGTTTGATACAATTCTAACAAAAGAAAATGATGTCAAACTATTCTTTCGAATGTATCACATGCCACTGTATTATCCTTTGGATATGTGAAGTAGAGACCACATGTTTTACAAATGTGACAATGACTGATCCTCAGTTTCATCTGTTTTCTCCTTCCTCTACCAGGACATTGAAAATTAAAAGTGACATACAAAGACAAGAAAGAAAAAACCCCTAAACTGTGTATATATTGAAACAAAAGGAAATGAGAGCATCCTGTGAAAGTGCAAGAATGTTCTAGAGATAACCATTTAGGGCATACTTTTAATTATAGGTCAGTATACAGTGGCAGCAGAGATTCTCAAACACTGTATGCAAAGGAATCAACTGGGGAATTTTTCAAAGTAAAACTCTAGATGTCTGGGCACATCCTCCAATATTCTTGTTAATGAGCTGTAATTGGCAGAGCCACAGTAATTTGCATTTTAACAAGCAACGAACGTTTTTAAATCTCCAGGTGATTTAAAAACTAGTATGGCCAAGACTAACATTTAAAACACCAATCTGGTTTCATCTTTGAGTCCATGGACATCTGCCATGCTTGAATGTCACTCAGACACTTTTGTCCCTTCCTACATTTATGGAACTCTCCAAGTGGAGGCCAAAAGTTTTGCAGCTGTTTTCTGTCATGTAACTGTCTATGTGTTTACCTGCAAAACTGCTCATTTATCACATTCCATAATGTTTCTTCTTTCTCTGTGGTTTCACACGTTTCTTGCTCTTTTAAAATGAAAAATTTTTTTTTAATTTCTGAACTGTTTCTTTCCAAGTCTTTCGCTTATTCTCTTGCTAAACTAATCTCACTTCGGGTAAGATAATGCTGCTGATTTTGTTGGCTGTAGTTTTAGAAGCTGAAGATTTCTTTGTTTGCTTTGGAACTGAGTTTAGCATTTCAGTTTTAAAAAGAAGAACCTGAAGATAACACCTTGCACTCCCCTACTCAGTCTATTCTAATGGTTTTACACTTGTCTTCACCTAACCTGGCCTGTGTGCTCAGCACTCTGGAATCCTATTCTGGGGCACCTGTCTTATATGCTATCAGAATAAGTTGGGGCACAAGCACACTTAACAACCAATATGTTTCAGAATCCC
This sequence comes from Ondatra zibethicus, assembly GCA_004026605.1. Classification (NCBI taxonomy): domain Eukaryota; kingdom Metazoa; phylum Chordata; class Mammalia; order Rodentia; family Cricetidae; genus Ondatra; species Ondatra zibethicus. Next base: position 20,902 of record PVIU01017347.1, read on the forward strand.
AGAACTGAAATTTGCCAAAAGCTATGATGCCAGGCAGACAGTGGCAATAGTCTTTTCCAGTCCCTTATAATGAATGAGAAACATTCTACAGCCCATGGCACTCAGGTGTGAGTCTGGTTTCTGCCTTCCATCAGATCCAAAGCAATTCTAGGCCCTTTCAACAAAACTTCAAGCATGTTTTTAGCCACAGAAATTGAAACTGCAGCTGAACTTCTTGACCAAACCTGTGCCTTGAGCCACAGTTGTAACACCGTACTTTTGTCCCATTTCTGCTCTGTGCAAATAGTTCCCTTATTTCACTCTGCCCCATTTTATTCTAATTCTATTAATGGCGTATGTTTATAGTGAAGTGAGTGCTTCAAAGAATAAATTCTACATACCAACATGGTTAAACTGGAATATCTTTTTCCACTAACCTATATCTCATAAGGGGAATTCCCATGCCAAGAAGTTCAAGCCTCATCTATGTAAAGGTAAGCATGTTTGCTGGGGAGTTATGTTGAAGTATCATTGCAATTGGAATATGGGCTCTCAGTGAGGTCCACGTCTGTACCTTGGGAATCTTTGAATATGTTACCTTCCATAAAAAAGAAACTTTGTAGATATCTAGGTTAAGGATGTTGAGGAGTTGAAGTTGTTCAGGATTATGTGGATGATTTCCAAATAATTTCTAAGGTCTTAGTAAGAGAGAGACTGGAAGGTGCATGTTAGAGAAGTATATGGGAGGATGGAAACAGAAGGTAAACTGCTATAATGAAGTTGTTGTAAGCTAAGGGCTGAGGGTGGTGTGCACAAGTTTGAAAAGGCAAGGAACAGCTTGCCAACATTGCAAGAACCTACCTAGTCTTTAACTCAGGGAGAGTGCTTTTAGGCTTCTGAACTCTAGAATGCTAAAATAATCAATAAGAGTATTCCAAAATAACAAGTTTATGGTAATTTGTAACAGCGCAATAGAAACTACTGTGAGAGGAGTACATACACAATTAAATAGGAGAAGTAAACTTTTTTAAACTTTAAGATACATTGCACAGATTAATAAATGTGAAATGTAAACTTCTGAACACTTTAAAATTAATAGAGCATTCAGTTTAAGAATCAATTACCATAAAATGAGTATTGAGGTAATGAATAAGTTACTTACTTTGATTTAATTATTATACACTGTATTCATAAACCATAGCATCACATTTTACCCAATAATATACACAACTATAAGTTGTCAATTTATCATCAAAAACAGAAAATTTCAAAAGAAATTTATACAGGAAAGGAGAGTATTGATATATGCATGCAGCCATGTAGCAATAGCAAATTACCTTCCTCGTGCATACGAACAATTAATGATAGATATATTTCAGGAAACCAGGTCTCTGTGAAACTAGAAGAGGCAGCAATAAGAGACGAGGCCACATGGTGCATGATGATGCTCTGGAGCAGTGGTTCTCAACCTGCCTAACACTGCGACCCTTTAGTACAGTTCCTCATGTTGTGGTGACCTCCCAACCATAAAATTATTTTCAATTGCTAATTCATAACTGTAATTTTTTCTACTATTATGAATTCTAATGTAAATATCGGTGTTTTCCAATGGTCTTAGGCAAACCCCGTGAAAAGATGATTTGACCCCAGAAGAGTCCCAACCCACAGGTTGAGAATCACTACTTCAGGGAGAAATGTATCCTCAGTATATTCCAAATGGATATTCACTACTATAATACAGCCAGGGGAACTTACCAAACATGGTTCGATGCTATTCAGAACTTTCAATCACTGGAACTATGGACCAAATAATCATCTTTACTTTATACAGTACTCTGTGTCAGATGCATTATTACAGCAATGCAAAACAAACTAAGGCAGATACTTAAGAAGAAATTATGGAAAATACGGAGTGTATGATTTTATATTTTCAAAGGTGCAGATGTGCATGGGAGTATATATTCTCCAGGTGGGAAATATAAAATCTTCTGCCCAGGAAATCATACCTTTCCTTCTTTAATCTTCGTTCCAATAATTTGTCGTCTTTGCTGAATGATCTCAATGAGAAGATCACATTCTTCTGTCAATTTGGCTTCTTGACGTGATGCATTGACCTACAGGATGAATAAAATGGCATTCATTTGGCCTTTTATTTAAATGCTATTGTCAATAGACTAATGCACACACCTTAAATTTTAATTCTTCTTCCTACTGTTTGCATGGATGGCAAATATAGGTCCTATATGTCTGCCTGACTTGTATCTGCAGAAAACACCATCCAGTTACAACACTCTTTTTGCTAATCCAGATTTGCCTTTATCAACTAGTTAGGAAGCAATCTGTGAAGTGAAATATATTTGTAATTCCTGTCTTAGTAAACTTGAAAAACAAATTTAAAAACCACTTAATCTTATTAATTTATTCAGAACAAATTATTCTCAAAATATTTAACAGAAGTTTCCCAAAAACAGTGTAACAGCTTAAATTATATATTCACTTAACCTGTTTTAAATGTTCAAGTTTGGGTTTAATAGCTGTAAGGTAACAAATCAGAAAATGATGGCTTGATGCATTATTAATCTTATGACATAATTTTAAATCTTATTCCTGGTGTATTTAGACACAGAGATTGTACAAATGAAAGCACACCATCTTCATATAAAGGTAGATCAATGCAGAATGGCCTGTGTTTGAAATTTTGAGATGCATTGTATGGGATGGAGAGTTACAATTAGCTCACTCTTGGCAACTGTACTTGGGAAATAGCGCGCTTGTGCTATTTCCTCCACCTTGTGACCATACTGAAATGCTTACTCACAGACAGAAACCCAGAAATCCCAGCTGTGGGAGATGGAGATAACATCCACAAGCTTTATTATTTTAGTACGGCTACAGGAGAAGCAGTAAATTTCACAGAAAGACAATGGCACTGATGAGTCTAGCATATCTCACAAAGAGGACAAGGCCCAGCTATGAGTTCTTTTGATTTTGGTAATGAGCTAGGATAATTTCATTCTTTTTGAATGAGATAAACTGGAAGTAGTACTGTGAGATCAGGATAAACAGTCATCATGGCTCACATAAACTATGTCCCCTTTCAAGAAGCCTGGGATTCCTTGAATTTTATTCTTGATCATTAACAGATACCACAAAAAGAAAACACAAAACATTTTATTGAGAAGACAGTGATCACCAGCCATTTATAACAAGCCAAGAGACATCATGTCCTATGTTAAATTGTCCCAGAAGTATTGGCTAAATGATTGTTTAATTAACAAAGACAAAAGAAAGAACTGATTGAAAGCTACAGAATTTAGAAGTCAGACTGATAATTCAGGGAAGATAATCAGTGGGTTCATTTTCTCTTACCATTATTTTATGTCATCATTTCTAGTCCCCCTGGAGGTTTTCTAAGTAAATTTAAATTTATATTGAAATATTTACTTAAAACCTACTCTCAATCAATGTCTTATCTTTCTTTTTCGCTTCAACATAATTTAGTAATTGATTCTAACTAAGCTGTGAAAAGAAATGACCCATAGACATATTAGAATGGAGGAAGTGAGATGATTGGAATGTAGCAATGATTAAAATTCTTTTCTTGATCAAACATCAGTGAGGTCCCTGAACCTTCTCCCAGGTCCACCTGTGCACTTCCTTGTAATAGATCCATTCCTCTTTCAAAACTCACTGAAATTTGAGTTATTGCAAATTATTAAAAAGTGTCCTACAGTTGTCACAGTAGCATGAAGCTCAATTGTACAGATCTCATTTATGATGGATTAATTGGCTTTACTAAATTAAAAAATTATGGACTGAGATCTATTTTATTGATCCAAATATATTTTGAGAAACCAGATACAACAATTATCATCACCTTGGAACAATATTTCCAGAAATTTGGAAACATGGTGTGTCAATATTTGGCCACATATTTTTCCTTAATTTTCTTTAAAGAATACATATAGATTTTCTTTGAAACTAGAAAGGTTGAATCTGTTTTTCTACTTCCATTAAGTTACAACTTTTTTAACTGTAGCATTCTTATATTCCTACAGGTAGACAAAAAAGAAGTTGGATAATATCCTACATTTCTAAAAATTATTTCCCTAAAATGAAGTTTTCCACAGTTTTACTATATCGTGTTAGAGTTAATGATCTGATTGGATTTCCTTCCTTTTGAGTGTCAAGGTGACAGATGTCAGCAGGCATTTCTATCTCACAAGGTTTGGTTTGCAAAGGAGCAGGTCTTGGGTGTGATTTTAGCTTTCATTTCTGATTCATTTTCTTTGACAGAGAAATCACTGTGGCTGATGGAAGTGCTCTACGTGGAGCCACCTAAACACGCAAAAACCAATCCCTAACCCTTTTTTTTTCTCAACAGGCACTTCCACTTTAGCGTCATCAATTTCTTTCTTTGTTCCCAAACTAGAGTTAAGTATGAGATAGAGATAAATGGGACATCCTGGTTTTGGACCACGTTGGAATGAGGAATTAGATTTTCAAAGTGCTTGATTTATAATGTAGATCAATCGATCAGGAAAAATTGACTATAGCCTACAACTGGGATCTGTCCCATCTTAGCCTACTCACTGCAACTGTTCCAGGTATGTTGACAAGCAAACATCAAGTCAGCTTGTGAAATTAAAAGACATGGCTGGCTTCACCTTGTCTCTCTTTGAACCTCCCACACAGACTTAGCATATACTTTCTCTAAATCTAGAGCCACAGGTTCCCTTTTCCTCTTGAAGGCCACCATCTCCTCCCCATGGTTTTATTTTGTTCTTTAGTACTAGCTCCATCTCTCTCCAGTTAATTCCTCTCGAGTTAGAGACCACCTCAATTCTAAAAACCAAGAATGTATTGTCCCTTTTTTTTTTTTTGATAAGCCCTCAATTTGTTATCTGAAACTTCAATTACCACAGCCATTGCCATGCTGGCTGAAGTCCTGACTATGCTTACAACACACCTGGCACTCCTCTTTTGAAAGAACCACATTCAAACATTTACTTAGTCATCCATCAATCCATTCAAAAACAGTTCCTGGGCTTCTGCATGATACCAATCAGCATTCCAGTTGCTGTATGGTTGGTCATAAAAGAGACAAAGTCATTGTTATTTCAATGTTTACATATAAGTGTATGAAATAGAGTAAGTCAAAAAATAAATAAAAATTTAAGATTGGGCCATTATAGGAAAGAAGTTAGAGAGGGTAATGTGATTAAACATGGTTGGGAAGAGGGTTCATTTAATTGCATAGATAAGAATTCTTTGACAAATCAAGAGGAAGAAAAAGTAACTAGCCAAAAGATGCAGACAGGTCATTTAGAGGTTCACTGATGATGCATCCAGGCTAACCTCCTAACAAATAACATCAGCCCATCCCCAATCACTGCCAATTCTGTATGCAACATTTTGTTTGTTAATTCTTAACTCTGGACAAGAGGCCCTTTCAACTGCATTCACAAAGAGCATTGAAAAAGGTGTGGTGCCCTTATGTCCAAAACTGAGGTGGGATATGGTGCTAATTCTCTGATTTCTATGCCAGTTTTTGTGCAGAAGTATCAATAGCATGGATGCAATGTGGGAGGCGCTGGCATTGGACTGGAGGCACATCAGTCAAATACCCAGTACCGTGGTGGTTTCACGGTAGCCCCTTACTTCAGAGCCTCCTATGCTCTCTTGAAAAAGTAAGGAAAATGGAATCTATCAGATGAGTTTTAGGATTTTATCATGTTCTTGTACGGCCATGTGTGTACAAGAGACAATGACACTGAAATTTAGTGCTCATAGTGGCTTTGATAGAACACAATTTCAGTAAATGATGAGAATATGCTCTTAATTTCCACCTGTTTACTGAGCTCACAGCTCTCCTAAGTACTTTGCGAAGTAATCGGTAAGGCTAGATTAGGTAGGGAAATTATATTATCAAGGAATAGCAGAAGAGTTTTGCCTGGAAAGACTTGCTGACCCACTTTTTCCTCATGATAGGGTCATCTTGATGCTTCTCAAACTATGACCTTTTTACTGATTTACAGTCTTATTGAAATGAGAAAATTGAAAACTGAAGTAAGTGCCGAAAGCACACCTAAGACCTAAAAGCTTCCTAGACCAAAGATCAAATAGAGGTCTCTCTTCTGCATTAATGTCCACCTCACATTGGTAATTGCTTAGCATTTCACATCAACTGTCAGCATGGAGAATGCTTTCTTTAATGGTAATATACACAATTTCTTACAGAAGTCAATGATAACATGAATGTGTTAGCTATATTTTTCTAGACCAGTCCGTTAGCAGTGCCCAGTAAAAAGTCCTCCTGCTATGTTTTATGGTCTAATAGCGTTATAAGATTTCACAGGAGGGGTGGGGTAAAGTTGAATTTTTTTCCTTGTCAAACATATAAACATTAAAGGGATTTAATTACAGAGACACACCGAAAATTGAGCTATATGTCTGTGGAATGTTCTTTAGCAGTCTGTAAATGGTCTTTATTATTTCTTAAAACTTGCTCTTTCCATTTGTATTTAACTGCTAAATGAGATGTATGGTACAAAGTATAAACATCATTAATTTTCACACAAGTGTGGCCTTAAAATCTTTAGAAATATTTCACGGAAATCTTAGAAAGGAATATCAAGGGGAGAAAAATCTATGGCCACTTCTCATAGGTAAAACTGAGCTAATGTGCATTTTATTTATTTTTTGCTTTTAGGTAGTAATCTTACTTTTATTTTCTCAAAATCGTGTGTTAATATGTTTCCATTGGACAGTGTGATGGGTCTTCTGAGTCTGGCTTATTTAACTCACTCTGATGATCTCCAGGCCTATCCATTCTCCAGCACATGTTAAGGCTCCATTTTTTTATGGCCGAATAAAATTCCATTATGTGTGTGTACCACAGTTTTCATCCATTCATCTGTAGAAGGAACTGTAGACTGATTCTCTATCTTTGCTATTGTAAACAGTATAGCAATAAATACGGCTAAGCAAGTATCTCTATGGCAGGATATAGAGTCCTTTGGGTACATGACCAAGAGTGATACATTTGAATCATGTTGTATTTCTGATTTTAATTTTTTTGAGGAACCTCCAAACTTAGTTTCATAATGAAAATACTACATTACATTCTCACCAGCAGTGCATAAATGTTTCTTTTTACCTCTACATTTCATACCAGCATCTGTTTCTTGTGTCTAAGGGCACTTTAAAAACCCTCATTTTTTTTCTCATTTGACAATGCCTGGTTGAAATGAGTTAGCCACCTACAGTCTTTCAAAGTAGAACCTCCCAATTCCTCCTGCCAAAAGGATACACTCATTTGATAGATGGCTTCCTGTTTGTACACAGATGGAACACTGCAGTAAGCCTGGGACAGGATAAAGTCAATGTGTTAGAGACAGGAAATTTGACTTCAGAGTATCCAGAGGGAAAGGAGCATTGCTCAATGCTTTAAGAATTCTACAAGAATAGTGGCCCCTGGGGTTACACAGCCCAAGGGATGTGATTAGTGCAATCTTGAAATTGTACCACTTAACAGTTACACTCTTCCTTTGAGACTGTTAACCTTGCCGCCTGTGAGTTTTAAAAGTATATATCTATACTGTATGTTTGCCTAAAATAATTTCTTACAATAAAATCAAAAGCTGATCATTCCACATTGATTCAAATTAAGGCAGCTTAGAGAAAGGTTGCAACATTTATATATGATGTTCTGTAGATGCTGTACTTCAGATCCTAAAGCATTTGTCTCTGTATACTAATCATCTGGAACTTTAAATCTGCATCTAAATCTAAAGCAGGTAGCAGTGTGAAAAAACATGTCCTAGCTATCCCATATCACTCAACACACACACACACACACACACACACACACACACACACACACACACAGACACGGAGATAATTCCATTGTGGATAAGTTGATAGTTGGCCAGTAAGATGAGGGTACGAGGAGAAAACTGTACGCACTTCAGCTCCGTGCCCCACTGAGCTCTGCTGACCAGGTGCAAAGAGAAATATGAGGACCTGAGGTTGCTTTGGGTTTTATTGCCAAAGGCGGCTGTGATGAACATTCCAGACCCTAGGGCAGAAGTTAGACAGAACTGCCAGAAGGAACAATGAAAGAGATTCTAATACTTCACTTTGTATATAAAGTTGAGCCAAGGAGAACTGAGTAAGCACAGACGGTATTACTGTAATACATCTAATATGTTTACATATAATCTTTACTCGGAAAATCTCTTGACCAAAATCAGATACTTGTGGATCGTGCTCAAGTAGCTGAGAGAGAATGTCCCAGTGTCCAGGTTCTCTGGGTATGGAGTAGACACCAGAAGACACAATACAGAGACATAGTTTTAATGTTCAATGTGTTAATTTAATTTTTAAGTTTTGGTTATGCTGGGAATGGAATCCAGAGCCTTGAATGTGCTAAGAAAGCCTTCTATCACTAAGATACACTCTAGAGCTTAATATTTACTATTTTTTGGATAGAACTTTTTTCAATTCCAATAATAGCTCTTCATGATTAAAACATAGAATCCCTTCCTGAAGTGATTTTTGTGGGAAGTGACAGTAATGATACTGTGGATATAAGTTATGAGAGCACCATGGTGAAAAATCTTTTGGACCACAGGAGATCAATCACACTTATTGGGGAAATATCCAGATAGGGTTTGTTATGTGCTTGCTATGGATTTAAAAATGGCTCTCAGGATCCTCACAGAAAATCCTTACTTGAGGTTCCTAAGATTATGAAACTCAAATGTTGGATAAACAAGGCCATAAGATGTCATTAAAATGGTAACACACTACAGTGAGTAGAGCAATAAAATTCCTATAAACAAAATACAAATGTAACAAGGCAATAAAACTGCCCAGCAAAAATGCCACTGCTGATGCCTAAAACTTTGAAACTTTACACAAGAGAGTTTTATTCCCAAAAGTAGTATAACAGAACATGTCCATTCAAATTGTTGATGCTGCTGCTAATTTTTCAGTAAAGCCAAATCTTCAAATATGGTAAAATACTTTATAAAGACCAAAGGATAAATGAGACACTTCAGAGCTCTGGACCTGGAGATGGTTTCCTGATCATGAGCAATGTCATGTCTAAGTGAATCACTAGCTGTACATTCCTGGTTGTCTGTGTCAACTACCCACTTTTGAAGTTACCTGTCTCCATAAAGAAAACACAGATTCTTACCTCTCAGAGCAAATGGAATACTGTTAAACATACTACAGGGTAAAGAACAGTCCTCCCAACAGTCCCTCAGGTGTGCTGAGAAGACCTAGTGAGTTAGTACACAAAAAACCATTGAAACTTGCTTCATACATAGTAATCTTATGTTCACATTCACTCTCCACGTTGTTTCTAAGCTCTGTTTATCTTCAATGCCTATATAGAATGAAAAATGATAGACACTAGGACCTATCATCCTATTCTGTCTAGCTAAAAGAAACCATCTGCAACAAGTGGTGCTGGCATAACTGAATATCAACATGCAGAAGAGTGAAAACAGATCCATACCAATCCCCATGCACAAAACTCAAGTCCAAATGGATCAAAGACCTCAATATAAATCTGACCATACTGAACCTGATAGAAGAGAAAGTGGGACGTAGCCTTCAATGCATGGGCACAGGAAACCACTTCCTAAATATAACCCCAGTAGCACAGACACTGAGAGCAACAATGAATAAATGGGAGCTCCTGAAACTGAGAAGCTTCTGTAAAGCAAAGGACACAATCAGTAAGATAAAAAGGCAGCCTACTAAATGGGGAAAGATCTTCATCAACCCCACATCAGACAGAGGACTGATCTCCAAAATATATAAAGAACTCAAGAAATTAGATATCAAAATCCCAAATGACCCAATTAAAAATTGGGTACAGAACTAAACAGAGAAATCTCAGCAGAAGAATCTCAAATGAACATTTATGGAAATGTTCAACATCCTTAGCCATCAGGGAAATGCAAATCAAAACAATTCTGAGACACCATCTTACACCAGTCAGAATGGCTAAGATCAAAAACACCAATGATAACTTATGTTGGAGAAGGTCTGGAGTAAGGGGAACTCTCATCCATTGCTGGTGGGAATGCAAACTTGTACACCCACTTTGGAAATCAGTATGGCATTTTCACAGAAAATTGTGAATCAACCTACCTCAGGACCCAGCAATACCACTCTTGGGCATATACCCAAAAGATGCTAAATTATACTACAAGGACATTTGTTCAACTCTGTTCATAGCAGCACTACTTGTCATAGCCAGAACCTGTAAACAACCTAGATGCCTCTTGACCAAGGAGTGGATGGAGAAGAACCTTCATCCAGCAACTAATGGAAACAGAGGCATCGGAGCACTGGACTGAGCTCCCAAACTCCAGTTCAAGAGTGGGAGGAGTGAGACTATGAGTAAAGAGGTCAAGACCATGATGGATACACCCACTGAAACAGTTTACCTGAGCTAATGGGAGCTTGCCAACTCCAGGTGGACAGGGAAGGACCCAGCATAGGTCCAAACTAGTCCCTCTGAATGTGGGTGACAGTTACATGGCTGTGGCAGACTGCGGGGCCACTGGCAGTGGCATCAGGATTTATCTTTACTGCTTGTACTGACGTTTTTGGAACTTATTATCTTTGGATGGATGTCTTGCTCAACATAGATACAGTAGGGAGGACTTTGAACCTTCCCCAAAGCAATGTGCCTTACCCTTTCTGAGGAGTGGATTGGGGAGGGTGAGGGGATAGGTGGAGGGAATGGTAGGGGATGGGAGTGGGAACTGGAAAAAATAAAAACAACAACAACAAAAACAAAAAACAAAAACAAAATGTAAGATCTTAGAATGAACAATTTCTACTCATGTATACAACTGCACAGGCTTTTAAAAAAATTTTTGGTGTTGTTCATTTCTAGGACCCAGTTTTTAACATGCAGTTTAACTACACTTGGGTTTATCTCTTTTGTTATTAACTATCTCCAGCCTCAATAGCAACATGACTTAATTCTTTCGTTGATTTCTCCTTGGATAGCAGAGATGTTGTATTTATCCGTGGATCATTTTGTCTTTAATTACCTTGTGATGCTTCCAATACAAGTTTAGCAGAAAACATTTGAATTTGGGTTTTTACCCTGAAGTTTTAAAAGGAAGAGGCTTTATATCCTAATTTTCTAAATTACTAATTATCAGATATGATTAATCTACCAGGAAAATATAAAGTTCGATCCATATGTAACAGCTACTTCTGAACTTACTGCTACTATCCTTTTTCTTAGCACATAAGATTTCATCTTCCTTCCCTGTGTTATTTCTAAAAATAAGCTTGCTGAACTTAGGGGGAAAACGAAAAGAAAGGAAAATCATAGATATTAGGACCAGTCATCCTATTCTGTCTAGCTAAAAAAAATTGTAGCATTAATCAATACATCTGCATCTTTCATCAGTTCAGTAACTTAGGAAGCCATGTTAGCATGGTGACTAACTCTAGAATTTGGAGTTACTTTGAAATTCCAATTGGATATCGTAAAGGTTTCCTCCTATGCAACTGAGTTGGGAGAGAGGATGGGCTGAGGAGATTCTCCCATGGTGTAGAGCACCAGTTCGGAAACATTGTTTGCAGAGCAGTAGAAAGTAAATACTTTAATTTTATGAACCATATGGACCCTGTTGCATCTAATCAATTCTTATTGTAGTTTTGAATGCAGTCCTAGACAATGTGTAACCACATAGGTGTGGCTGTGTGCCAAAAAAACACTTTATTTACCAAAAGGAGATGACAAGTACGATATGATCCTAGGGTCATACTTTGCCATCCTTCAGCATAGAGAATAGATCATGGGCTTTAGAGCAAAAAAGTGTGAAAATGCATGAACTTCTCTAAGAGTATTTCTTTTCTGCATAGTTTCAATTAAAACATCTGTGAACAATCTGGAATATAGTAGATACTCAGTAAAATCTCACTGTCTTTCTTCTAGTCATGAAGAGTTTGCAATTACTGATTTAATAAGTTTCCATTTTGAAGTGACAATCCACTGGTGCGTGGCTTTTACTTTGCGCACTGTGGCCTAAAGACTTCTGTTACATTTATAACAAACATTGACCCTCCTATGCTCTATTTCCTAGGATACACTCAGATGACTTCAGCCTTCAGTCTCACATTCTTGGCACTAATGGCACAGACAGTTGAGGTTGTTTAATGGCAACGTTGTGGAAAGCAGTTCCAAAATGAAGCAACAGAATGGAAGGTTTTGCTCATAATTCATTCAAAAACAATCATCTCCTTCCTTCCTTTAGCTTATTAATTACACTCTTTATAAAACAAATGCTCTACACCCTTCCGTTTGGGCTGGGTACACGGAATAAAGGGGGAAAAATCCAGTAAACTGGCATGTGCAACTATCTCTATCAAATCCTTTTCATAAAATTTCTGAAAAGTAGTAACATTCTGCTAAGTAATCTTCAACACGTGTATTTAGTAAAAATCAGCTTTTTTGAAGGTGAAAATAACTTATGAATGCTTGTTGAGTCAATGGAAAGATAGAGGCAACATAATTCAGAACAAGGAAGCTATTTCTAATGGAAAGAGGAAACTTCTAGTCTGCCGTGTCGCATTCTTTACTTGCACTTGCGTTTGTCCTTTTGGTAAGCGGCATTCTTTCCAGTTTGTACCATGATGCCTGTATTGTGATGTGATGGAGGAATACATAGATGACTTTCTAGTCAAGCTTGTGTTACTTAAGTGTAGCTGTCATCTGCTTCTCCGTAAAGGTCTTCAGAATGAGAACTAGCTCTTGCTCTTCGGCATTCTTTCCAGGGAGGGAAACAGAATTGATTACATGATAAAACTTGAACTTGTAAGTACAACTGGAACAAAGGTAAACATAGTTCCATCTTTATGAAGTAGCCACAAGTGCTATCTATGAAACCTCTTGTTTGGCTGTTGCCCCTTCAGAATGTGGGCAAAGCACAGAGACTGATTACTGAATATCTTTGCTGCCCAAGCTCTAGTATCTATACTTATGTAAATACAACAAAATAGAAGGTGGATTGTAGAAATTGGATATGAGCTATGGTCACAAACAGGAAAAGGATTCGTGCTGTTTCATTCCATTTTAGATGCAGTCTATGACTTTTCTGTTCCTGAAAAAATGGTATAAGACCGGAATGGAAGAACAGATATTTGATAAGAAATACCTGTGGGACGTGGGGAAGTGGACAAGGAAAAGTATGAAGACATCAATGTGTGCCTACCCAAGCTCACTCCGGGCAACTCGAGATTCAAAACAACAGGCAACTCTGACAATCACTGTAGCTAAAGGATTTATCTAACATGTCCCATCAGGAACAAGCCAAAGGCTTCTAAGCACAGATGAGGGATTCACTTTCCTCTGGAATTCTCTGGGAGAGACCGAGACAACACCACACTAAGGGAGGCAGGCTTAGTAAGTCCCACATGGACAAGGCACTGACACCCATAGGTGCCATACATTCCTCCTCCTATTCTTCTGATTTTTTTTCAAGACAGTGTTTCTCTGTATACAAGGTTTCTCTGTAGACAAGGTTGGCCTCAAGCTGACAGGTATCTGCCTGTCTCTGCCTCCCAAGTGCTAAGATTTAAGGCACGTGCTACTGCTGCTTGGCACTCTACATTCTTCCTAACACTAGCTCTAGAAGATAATTTTTGTTACAATGGTTTCATATGATCAGCTCTACAGGAGGCTAGAAGGAGTTGGTGCCACATTCATCCTATTTGTTCTGTGGGTCCAGTGCCTTTAGAACTAAATATGAGGCATACAGACTCTGTCTGGCAGTGCTTTCTGTATTGACCACAGTGGTTCCCTACTTCAAGGCCACAACCCAAATATGAGTATTTGTGTTTCACTTATCCCAATTTGTCAAAATTTGGGTAACGGCCAAACTAAAACATTGTGTGTTTGTTTGTTTGTGTAACATGTATTCATGTATGTATATGTATGTGTGTCCTTATCCAGAGACTCTTTGCTTCCATCATCCCCACCCATTGTAAAATTAATATTGTCTTTCTAAAGCGATCATTCTTAAGGCTGAAGATTTGCACTACAACGGCTTTTTAAAAAAGCTTTGAGTTAAGGAGCAGCACTTGAAGAAATCTCAGTCTCGAAATCTGTCTATCTGTCTGTCTACCTGCCTGCCTGTCTGTCTGTCTATCATCTATCTGTCTGTCTGAATCTATCTATCTATCTATCTATCTATCTATCTATCTATCTATCTATCTATCTATCTATCTATCCATCCCTTCCTTACCCTCCTCTCAATCCCTCTCTCTCCTTTCCATTTTACCCAGTTGCTCAACCCCTCCAGTATCTGAAAGGTCACCTTCCTACCTGGGAAACAGCAGGCTTTGTTAAGTGTGTGAGGATCAAGGTTGAGTAGGGGCTGGGGAAGGCATCCTGCCAGGTAGTGGAAACACTGCTTGCTTTAATTTTATAGCTAAGAACAAAGCCTTCTTATTGTTTAATAGAACGCTTAAAGGCAGGCCTCACTGGCATAGTTTTAATTTTTTTTGAAACCACAAACAAGAGGAATTCTTTAAGGCCATTTCATGAAAAGCAGAAGGGAAAAAGCATTTGATTCTGCAAACATTAAAGTGATTCTTTGCTTCAGTAGCCAGAGGTTGATTTCAGGCTAGCATTTACATGTCTCCTCTTTACAGGAGTGTCTACCTGAACACACTTTATTACTCACAATAGGTCATAGTAATGACAAGTGCATGAAAAAAAAACCACACAGAACCCATCTTCCTTCAGGATGGCATCTCTTTGGCATCATTGTTTCATAATATACTAAAAGAAGAACTAATTTGAACCAAACCCCAACAATCCCATACTTCCCCCCATGCAAACCCTATTTAGAAGCTGAGAACCACTGCACCTTTGTTTAGTACATATTTTGATTTTGCCAAGGAATTAAGCCTGTTATGCAACCAACTTGCAGACTGCAAGGAAACCAAAGCTAGTGGTTTTCAGAGATCTTTGCAACAGTCTTAGCAGCAAAGGAATGGAAGCAAGACAAAATTAAGCTGCTTTTGTTTCTCCCTGAATGAAGGATATTCTGCCAGCATACCCATGATGATACAAAGCAAACCTTATTGACTTGACTTTAGAACCTAGAGAGGTTTGTGAGATTATCTAGAGCAGCGGTTCTCTAAACTTCCAAATGCTACTTACTACCTTTAATATAGTTCCTCATGTGGTCATGACCCCCAACCATAAAATTAGTTTCATTGTTACTCCATAACTGTAATTTTGCTACTGTTACGAATTATAATATAAATAAATATCTGTATTTTCTGATGGTCTTAGGTGACCCCTGTGGAAGGGTTGAAACCCAGAGGTTTGATCTAGCGAATTAAAAGGAAAGGTACAGGTTTACAATGAGGGGTTGAAGACTCTCTGTGACCTCTCTTCATGGCTCCAGAATGCCCCAGATGGACATCTGCCTCCCAGTTCTTTGCTTCGTTAACGCCATCCTCCTGCCCCTGTCCTGTGCCATATCCCTCAATTTGGGTAAGGGTCTGGCAGGCATGCTTATCACCCATAAGCTGTGTCTGGAGATCTGTGGCTACTAAAATCGACCATGGTGGAGTATAATGAGTATAATGTTTTTAAGAAAGGCCCCTTTCTGCTCTTTAGGGTGACAATTTATCTGGCATGCAGATTTATGCAAATGAGCTAATGATGGAGGGCAGACAGAAGGATGCAGGTGATGCCTTGGAAAATGCTATTAGTGCACCAAGAGTCATTGGCAGATATTAAACCATTTGCTAGGCATCCTAGGAAGCCTGGCATACTTCCCAAGGAATCCTGCCAAGTAGGAAAGACCTACACATGGACTTACAAGACCATGGGAACTTTTATACAAGGAATGCATCTACACAAGTCATTAACTATATAGTTTTTCTTAAGCTTTTAAATAAATCTCATTATCTACTTATAAATCTAATACAATTTATAAAACCAAGAACAATCACTCACAGGGAGTCCTTAAGTCAGTGTTTGATTAACTCAAGCTGGGCAGACTCAACTTCATTAAACAATCAATTCCATCTAGAGATCAACTAATTAAGGTAATTCTTTTAAAAATGAAGTAAATATTCTCATACGAAGAAATACACATATTTTAAGGGATACCTAAGCAGATTTTCATGATCAACACAACCAAGATATAAGACATTTCCATAATCTGACAAAACACCCTCAATCCCTTCTTCCAGGAAATGCTCACCACAGACAATCATTGCCCATAATTTACCAACAAAATCCTGGAACATTTTAAACTGCATTTATAAATTTCATTTTCAGTTTACTTTATGATCAATTCAAATTTTTAAAATGATGAAATGAGACATTTTAAAAGTTCATTTTTCCCAAATCCTAAGCAGCGTTCTGTAAGTCTCATAAATTAATGTTAGAGATAGTGTAGAGTGAAAGCCAAAGTCTCTGGAGCATTTCAGTGTTGCTTTGACATCCAGCTTAAAATCACAGATTTAAATAAATTGCGTTATCAATTGGAATCTGAAAGCAAATTTTTCAAATTTCTGTAAAGTATCATTTCTTAAATGCTATACATTATTGACATACAAATGCTTTAATATTAAATTATACCATAAAATACTGTGGTATTATTTAGGTCTTTGTCTTATACACATGTGTTAAACTTCCTTTTGAGAATGAAAAACAACTCTTTAAAGGAAGCAAATTTTTCATCTCAAAGAAGTTGGGGTAACCACAACAGTGGATAATGACCAAAGATTTAAGAATACTTCAGAGCTGATGGCTCTTTGATTCTACTGGCATGGCAGATGTATTTGTGTACTTGCTGCACCTTTGTGAAGGTCTTATGGACATAATTTAGTGGGAATTCTTCCAGGGATCTGTCATTCTAATCACTGCTTTTATCATATCACTACTTGGGTAGGTCAATTACTACTCCAGTTACTTTACATGGTTAGAGTGAACTTCATACGCATTCTCATTCAGATTCTTCTCTCTACCTCACTTTGTTGTGTTGACAAACCTGGCCTGAAACTAACAATATATCCCAGGATGGCTTCAAAGTCATGGTCCTCTGGCTTCTTTCTTGTGAGTGTGGAATTACAGGTGTGTAACACCATGACTGGCTTAACTCATTTCTCTATTAGTTGATTTTTGTTTTGTTTTGTTTTGTCTGGCACAAGCCACATACTTACAGCCAATATAATAATGTTTACATGAAAAGGCTATTGAGATAATTATATTAGAAAGCAAGTATAAGATCTTGTCAAGTGGCCATAATTGTTTTTAGGGTACATGTATATAAATCCTATTACTTGTGCTTCCCCTATTCCCTAATATATACTTGCTTATGGAGAGTCAATAACTTTATACAGTAATAGTCTCCTGATATCAGCATTCATGAAAGAGCAATGTATTCCCAATCCTTTGAAAATAGACAGAAGGACATTATGAAGGCCTAATAATACCTTGCCTAGTAAGAGAATTATGCCTTCATGAGAGTTTCATCACCTTTTACACAGGAACTCGATATTATTTCTAGTAAAATAGTTTTTAGTTTTTAAAGCAGTGTGGATGTTCTACCATGCATTCCCAGGCTTAGAACTTGCCTCACTTGGTTATAGATCTTTTATGAGTCCTTCTTCCCTAGGAGCTTTTTGCACTCAGTGGCAGCCTCAAGTCATTTCAATAGCTGAATTTCAAAACTCAAATTTCTCTTTCAAACAAAAGCACTCTTGTTAATGAGAATATTATACACATGCCTCAAATATTTTCATGTGGAATTTCAAAATTAGAATAAAGCTCTTCAGTTTTTCCTACATTTGGCAATTAAAAATAGAAGCCAGTAGAATGAGGGTACAAGATGATATCCTGTGTTTCTCATAATGTATAATTATTTTACACACAAGGATAATTTTGGCTTGATTGTCATATAGAAGACATGTTGGTACCAATTAATAGAGGGAAATAATTTAAAACACATATTGAATATAGAAGTAAAAGAAGTTGGCTAAGTTACTCAATGATTATTGTTTATTGTGATCATGCTTATTTCTCGATGGACTGAACAGGAGCAGGCCATGGGGAAGCTACGCTTCTACCTGATCATCATGGTCATCTTCTTGCATCTTGGACCTGCTCATCTGAATTTAAACTAAGCTCATCTTATGTGAAAGCTGAGTTACAGCTAACTGTAATTACCATTTTAAAGTGTACATAAGCTGTTCATACTAGCCTTGTGTGTTTTGCATGTATACATTTGCATATACATGTGTGTGAGCATACCTGTGAAGACCACAAGTCAATGTCAGGCATCCTTCCAAATGCTCTCGTTCACCTTCTTCTTTTTTAAATTTTCTTTTTTGGAGACATGGCCTCTCACTGATCATGAAGCTCACTGACTCAGCTAGATTAGCTAGCTGGCAACCTCCAAGGATCTGCTTGTCTCTACTTACACTTAGCCCCACATGACACTGAGATTATAGATGTGCACTGCTTTGCGATGCTTTTGTGTGGTTGCTAGAGATCAAGCTTGGGTCTTCATGCTTGTATGTCAAGCATTTTACCAACTGAGTCATCTGTCATGCCTCCTTATTCCTATTATTCTTTATATCATGCCAGAAAAATCTGTACTGCTCTGGCTACCCAAATAGGTTACTTTTTCAAGAGAATGAGGTTGCATGGGGAATAGTTTAAAGATACTATTCCCTTTTTTTGGGTAGAGAGACCACATTAGGATGCAATAGAAAAATCATACTTTTACCTTCCTTCCTTCCTTCCTTCCTTCCTTCCTTCCTTCCTTCCTTCCTTCCTTCCTATTATTGCTCAGCCGCTGAGCTCTAGTTTAGTCCTATTATTCCACATTCAGTTTAGCAAGGTCAAACACCACTCTGAGTCATGTGGTAAGATTCAGAATACTTAACACAAAACTTCATTGTTCTCAAATTATAAATATTAATAGATGATAAACATTTTGGATGTTGTTTTTTTAATGATTCAAGGATTAAACTTGCGAAAGTTATAAAAACATTATCAATTTAGTCTTGTCTTCATTCAGTCATAAAAGTATTTTCTAATTCTAGGATGCCAGAAAAGTTTTGCTGGTATTTTCTCTCTACTCCTCATGAATTTTAAGAAAGTTAAATGATTCAATGACTCTTATGAATATTGTTTTACCCCAAAAGCATTGAGTACAGGTATGTGCTAGATAATATTTTTATAAACAATCACTTTAATTCACACTGAGAAGAACAGGTTTTCTTCATAACTTATTAACTGTAGTAAGCCTGGTGGCAGAAACTACATATAGTAATGTCCATAATGTACCCAAGACATTTCAGATAGAGTTTATCTGAAATAATGAGATTTAATACAGACTGTTAGTTCTTTTGCAGTTGTGTCACAGGAAACCTAAGACCTAAAGCTGATAAATGATTTCACTATAGCAGTGTCCACAATAGTTTCTGAATGCTAACAATTGTCCCATCACATTGTCACCTTTATAGAGCTATTTGAATGAATGGGAGTTTGCTGGTTTGGTTTAATAAGACCCAGAGTTCAACTAAATAATCCCTGACAACATCTTTACAAGTGTCAAATGGAGTGGGAACCTGACTCTTCTCTGCAAGTTTCAATGAACTAAAATTGAATACAACTTTAGATACTCAAGTTGCCCACAGCAGAATCTCCTTCATCCAGGTCACAAACATGCCCACGAGACTTAAAAGGCAGGTGTGTGTGTGTGTGTGTGTGTGTGTGTGTGTGTGTGTGTGTGTGTGTTTGTCTTTCTGTATATATGTCTGTGTGTTTCTGTGTCCATGTATGTATTTTTATGTGTGTATATGTATTTGGATGCTGGCCTTTGTCCAATGCTCTAGATGAAGCAATTGCCAATTTCTCCACAAAGAGAGAATGCTTTCACAATAGAAAATGGAGCAATGAACTGAAGCAAAAATGTTCATCTTTCTTTCAAGATAACCCATCCCTATCATTCCTCTTGTCTCATACAGCCCAATATTGGAGCTGAAATCTAGTTAAAAATGCTTAGTTCACTCACAAAAAGTCTGTTGTTCCATATGCCAATACTGGAAAGCCACAGAAACAAACATCGTTAAAAGAGAAGGAAAAACTAAGGGAGAAAAATAAAAGAGCCACAGAGAATTTGAAAAGTGATTTCAGGCTGATTACAGGCCAGAGAGATGACTTGTCTGGTAAGGGAGCTTGCTGCTGCACCCGAGGACCTGAGGTCCATCCTTGGAATCCACATGGTAAAGAGAGAGAACCAATTGCCACAAATTGTTCTGATAGCCATATAAGAGATACATTACCCACACACATGTACAAACACACACACTCACTCATACACATACATACACACAGGCAGGCACACACACACACAAATAGTTTAAAAATTTAAGGTGATTACAAACAAGGCAAGATTAATCAAGAGCCAAGGCTAGCACACTGACAAGCTGCTGGATTAGACCTTGGACAAAGACAGTCAGTTGGGCCTCTATCTTAAAACAATGGCAATTGGTCACAATTTTCTACTCATTCTCTATTCCTATCTCAGGATCGATTGATAATCACTGTCACCAACAATTCTCCAAGTGGTCTTTTACAATGTGTTACATTTGCTACAAAAATAATAGTAATGACTCCAAGTATTTTCTTAAGCAATAAAATAGGTTTTCTGATTTTTCAAAGACAATCAGTAGGAGAATGTGGTAACAAGAGCCGCAATCCATACTTAACCTACAAAAAGTAAGTTCTACAGCTACTTCTTTTTTTAAATTTAAATTAATTCCCCCCCCCCATTTTTTTCTGCAGTCAGCATTTTACTATGTTGCCCAGGCTGGCTGTGAACAATCTATCCTACTGCCTGAGAGTCCTCAATGCTGGTAGTGTGTGTGTGTGTGTGTGTGTGTGTGTGTGTGTGTGTGTGTGTGTGTGTGTGTGTGTGTATGATCACATTCAGTTCCTGACCCAAATTTTGATCACTTCTCATAAGCTTGTTTTATGCTCTAGATAACAGTAACTCCAATCTTGACCTGAGGGAGCTTTTACTGGAATCCTCTCCTGGAAGAAACAAAGCAGAACAGTTAAAACCTATTGTTTAGAGAACCCTAGACTTCAACACAAACATTTGCCAGAGTCCCTCTGAGGTTGCTCTCTCAGTGCCTCTACCTGCCTTTACACTCTTTCTTCTCTAGTTACACAGTCACAAGGCCATTTCACTTATTTGCCCTCATTTGTTTGTCCACAAGTTGTGAAAACAATGGGGGGGGAACAGAA
>PVIU01017348.1:0-42175 GCA_004026605.1 Ondatra zibethicus
CAATGCAGAAGTGTTCCCTTTTCCCCACAACCTCTCCAGCATAAGTTGTCATCAGTATTTTTGATCTTGGCCATTCTTACAGGTGTAAGATGGAATCTCAGAGTTGTTTTGATTTGCATTTCTCTGATGACTAAGGATGTTGAACATTTCCTTAAGTGTCTTTCAGCCATTTTAGATTCCTCTGTTGAGAGTTCTCTGTGTAGGTCTGTACTCCATTTTTTTTATTGGATTATGTGATCTTTTGGTGTCCAGTTTCTTGAGTTCTTTGTATATTTTGGAGATCAGACCTCTGTCTGATGTGGGGTTAGTGAAGATCTTTTCCCATTCTGTAGGCTGTCGTTTTGTGTTGTTGACCGTGTCCTTTGCTTTACAGAAGCTTTTCAGTTTCAGGAGGTCCCATTTATTAATTGTTTCTCTCAGTGTCTGTGCTGCTGGGGTTCTATTTAGGAAGTGGTCTCCTGTGCCAATGAGTTCAAGTGTACTTCCCACTTTCTCTTCTATAAGGTTCAGTGTGGCTGGCTTTATGTTGAGGTCTTTGATCCATTTGGGTTTGAGTTTTGTGCATGGTGATAGATATGGGTCTATTTTCATTTTTCTACATGTTGATATCCAGTTATGCCAGCACCACTTGTTGAATATGCTTTCTTTTTCCCATTTGCTATTTTTTGCTTCCTTATCAAATATGAGGTGTTCAAAGATGTGTGGATTGATATCCGGGTCTTCTATTTGGTTCCATTGTTCCTCCTGTCTGTTCTTATGCCAGTACCAGGCTGTTTTCAGTACTGTAGCGCTCTAGTAGAGTCTGAAGTCAGGGATTGTGATGCCTCCAGAAGTTCTTTTACTGCCCAGGATTGTTTTGGCTATTCTGGGTTTTTTGCTTTTCCATATGAAGTTGATTACCGTTCTTTCGAGGTCTTTGAAGAATTTTGCTGGGCATTGCGTTGAAGGATTTTGGTATTTTTAATACTGTATGTGGATGCAGAAATGACACAGCACTTGTGCAGAGGTCAAAAGACAACTTAGGAGAAAGTTCTCCCCACTACCATGTGGGCCCTGAAAACTGAACCCAGGCCATCAGGCCTGGCAGCAAGCAAGCCGCTTTACCTAAGGAGCCATCTCATGGCCCATGTAGGGTTTTCTCTTTCAATTTAACTGTGTTATGTCAACATGCAATTCTCTTGCTTATTCTACCTCGGGGTTTGTTGTGTTTATTTCGTCTTTATCAAGTTTGGGGCTTTTCAGTATTGTATTTTTGAGTGTTCTATTGCTGTTCCCTCTGCTTTCCCTCTGTTCTGAGTTGTCTCCCGTTTGTCTTTAGTTCCTTTGAGTGTCACGGCTGCTCTCAGCGCATTGGGCACATGTCTGCGTTTGCCATCGGTTCTCTGTAGTTTCCGCTTCTGACATTTGTTTCGTTGGTCTGTGGTGCTGAAGGTGAAACCCAGGGCTAGGCGAGCGCATCACAGCCAAGTCACCGCCAGTCAGCTCGCATCATTACTGCTGAGCCTGCAGTCAGCTCGCATCATTACTGCTGAGCCTGCAGTCAGCTCGCATCATTTCTGCTCAGCTTGCGTTGGTTAACTTGACATCTTTACAGTCTTATGTTCAGATAGGTGTAGATGTGATATAGATATAATCTGCTTCTAAGACTTTGCTCAATACAACCTCTACTTTTACTAAACACACTTTCTACCAAAGTACGGACCACATCACATTGTGTCTTTGCATATTTACTACCTTTTAATGGACCTTTTAGATAATGTAGTAGAGCAACTCTTGAGTTGCTTTCTGTGGTGACCTTTTGAAGATTTAATTATGTGTATGTTGGGGAGAGTGTATGCATGTGTGTGCAGATGTCCACACAGCCCAGATATATTGGATCCATCCCCTGGAGCCGGAGTCACAGGCAGCTGTGAACTGAACTCAAATCCTGCAAGAGTAATACCCACCGTCAGAGCCTCTCTCCAGCCCCTGTTGGTATAATTGTGTAGCCTTAAACTGTAGATTTCTCTCTCTCTCTCTCTCTCTCTCTTTTGGTTTTTCGAGGCAGGGTTTCTCTGTGGGTTTGGAGCCTGACCTGGAACCAGCTCTTGTAGTCCAGGATGGTCTCAAACTCACAGAGATCCGCCTGCCTCTGCCTCCCGAGTGCTGGGATTAAAGGCATGTGCCACCACTGCCCGGTGACTTTTTCTCTCTTGCTGTGTAGAGTCGCATAGGCCTTTTGAGTTTGTTTATTTTTCAGCTTGACTTTAGCGGTTGTTTCCGTCTATGTAGTTTAGCGATCAGCAGTTGTCTGGGCAGACATTGTCATTACTTCAGGTATGTGTCTTCCGTCCCCCATCGATCACACTGAGGCCTGAAGAATACACTCTCCCATGGCCAGCTCTCAGGCCCGCTCTTTTCCTTCCCATCTTTTCCCAGATGGCCTTGAATCTCCCTGCGTGTAAGCAGTTGAGCAGTTAGCTAGCACAGCCTACAGAGCATGTCTTTGGGTTTTGTTTTGCTGTTGTTTTTTTCAATTTTTGGTTTCTCAGGACATTCCTGTTCCACTTCTGACAGATGTGATGGACATTGCAGCTGTCCTTGCTTGGGTCCAGTTTTTGGCCATCATCCTGCTGTGGAATCCCAGCAGTGGCTGTCCCAGTACCATGCAAGGTCCTCTCCCCCTTCCTGTCTTCAGATCTCACTCTTGCAGGGTTACACCCCTGATTTCCTAAAAATTTCAACAAATAGACTTTTCAGGGATAATAGGTTCTCATATTAAATAAAAGAGGAAGCTGGAAGGATGTCTCAGAGGTTAAGAGCTCTGGCTGATCTTCCAGGGGAGCCAGGTTCAATTTCCAGCACCCACATGGCAGTTCACAACTGTCTGTAACTCCAGTTCCAGGGGATCCAATACCCTTCTCTGCATACATGTGGTGCACAGACTTACATGTAGACAAAACAGTCATACACACAAAATGAAAATTTAAAAATATTTTAAACATTAAAATAAAATAACATTAGCTTTATAAGTAAAAATGCTGAGCAGTGGGTTTTATTTTAGGTTTTGGAATTAAGGTGTTATATATCTATATATATTTATCCATCTCCTAAGCCAGCCTTGAGTTCTCTGTCCTACTATCTTATCCTCCCAAGTAAAACTGTAAGTGATTTATTCAAATTGAAATCTGGAGTGAGGTGGGTTGCCTTTGCCTACTGTGGTGAAATTATACCGTGATTCCTTACTCCATTAAGATCAAGACAGCTGGTTCTGAAGGTGAGTCTGAGAATGGTTACAATGTGTTTGCTTTATCTTTACTTCTAGTGCTCGCCAGAAACCCAGAACTAACTACTTAGAGCTGGATCGGAAAAATGGGTCCAGGCTGATTATTTTTGTGATTGGAGGAATTACATACTCTGAGATGCGCTGTGCTTATGAAGTTTCTCAGGCACATAAATCCTGTGAGGTTATTGTTGGTAAGACTTCTGTCTTTTCTGTTTCTTAAATGTTTAGGGCAAAATTACACATGGGAAATTTTAAGACTATGTTATTGTGTGCAGAAAAAAAGTTCCTGAAGTTGTTTTTCCTAGTTGGTATTTTTTTTTTAAGATTTATTTATTTATTAAGTATACAACATTCTGCCTCCATGTATGCCTGCACGCCAGTAGAGGGCGCCAGATCTCATTACTGATGGTTGTGAGCCACCATGTGGTTGCTGGGAATCAAACTCAGGACCTCTGGAAGAGCAGCCAGTGCTCTTAACCTCTGAGCCATCTCTCCAGCACCCTCGTTGGTATTTTGATAATTTTATTTTAAGATATTCTGATTTTTAGGGGCTTGAGCTTGCTCCACTAAAACTGTGTCTTCTGATATTATTTGCTGCGGTCACTAAGTACTTTTGTGACATATTAATGCATTTTTACTTCAGAAGTGTTTGTTTTCACATATATGGATCTAACATGAGGCCTGTGTGGAACTGAGTTTGAAAACCAGCTTGGGCTAGCAATGGGTAAAAAATGCTTGCCGAGGGAGTCCAGCAGCCTCCAGACCCAGAGCCCATGGTGGCAGGAGAGAACACACTCCTGAGAGTCACCCTCTGGCCTCCATGCTGTGCCACGACACACATGTGACTGCATGTATGCATGCGTGTGCATACACACTAATAGTGAAGTCAATTAGAATTTTTTCCAGTGAAGCCACTCATAGGTGAAGAAAGTCTCCTAACCCAGAGAGCTGCAGGGCTGTGGCCAGGCTTTGATTCACAGCGCTGCTTGGAGCTTCTCTGCCCGCACACGATGGCTGCTACAGCTCTGTGCCGAGGACGGGGAATCCCCGTTTCTCTCTTTACTGGACACCAGTCTGTAGCACAAATCAGACAAAACACTATGAAGGGAGGGCGGTGCTGCTGAAGAGTCACTGAGCATGCGCGATGACAAGGTCGGTGTGGCTTCTGTAAAAACGCTGTAAGAGTGTTGTTCAAATGTACCAGGCATTGGTGTATGGGAAGGACAAGATTTTAAGCCAAAGAAATTTTTCTAATTCTGAAAATTATAATTTCTTCCACCAGGTTCTACACATATTTTAACACCCAGAAAACTGCTGGATGATATAAAAATGCTGAATAAATCAAAGGACAAAGTTTCCTTTCTTAAGGAAGAGTAGCTTTTTTATTATTGTTTAAAGGTTTTGTTAATATGTTCACCTAAAACAGAAGATGTTGCTGTCATAATTTAAACAATGTAAATATTTTATGGAATAATGTGCTTTTCAAGTATACTTCTTAAGGGACTTTATGTATTATTGAATTTACCATTTCTAATAATAATCTAATAATTTAAATACTGTTGCTGCTTTGTACAAGATAGAACATTTAAGTGCTTTCTAATCAGAAAGTTTTCACCTCTGGAGCAGAATCTGTTAGAGTTAATGGGTGGTTTATACAGCCATCTGTATACATACTAATTACTTACTGGATACTTATGCTAAAATACAGTGTTTTGTAGCAAAATAATTTTAAATGAAGAGGTTATAAAAGTAAAAACTGTAAATGTTTGTATGATAGAATTATTTCCTATAAGTACAGTTTCTTAAAACTGAAATAATTTTTAATGTATAAAATAATTCTAGTTATTAATATGATTTCACTGTGTATATTACCTGCAAGATACTTCTAAAGAACACAGTTTTATATGCTTGAGATCATGTCTGCTCAAGTTAGAAACCAAAAATAATCATGAACATTCTAAGAAAATAAATATATAGTTATCAAACTTTTCTGGGTTTTTTTTTTTCTTTTTGGACTCTGAATTGGAGCCAGAAAGAAGAAGAGCCTGTAATACTTCTAATGATTTTCAAAAACAGTGTATTGTCTGTGTGAAGCTTGGTGATACAGATAGGTTTGCAGATGTGTGTTCCATAAGGAGCGTCTTTTTCAGGTCTCTGCTTGACTGTGGAACATTCTAACTTTGAATTGCTCCTATTCAGAGTTTTGTTTTTTCAAGTAATGCTGCAGTATCTGCCAACTTGCATAAATATTCCCATAATGAAAATAGCTACTGGTGGCCCAGCATGTGTGTGCTTAGACCTTTGGTGGTTATTGTTATTTTCTCTTCTAATGCTGGGGATCAAGCACAGGGTCTCACCCCTGTTAAGCAAGTGCTCTATTGCTGAGCTACGTCCCAGCACTACTTTATAACTGTTGTAGTTGGGGTTCTCTAAAGTAACAGAACTCATAGACTGGATCTTGATCCCCCCACCTCCCTATCCAGCTGATCTAACAATGGCTGCCTGTCAGTGGGAGAAGGGGAAGGAGGTGGAACTGGGGTTGCTATGTAAAATGAAAAGGAAATTTTTCAATAAAAAATATTAAAAAGATAAACAGAAAGCCCAGCAATCCAGCAGTTGCTCAGTCCACGAGGCTGAATGTCTCAGCTGGTCTTCGGTATACACCAGACCTGAAGTAGCTGGAATGCCAGTACAGGATGGACAGCCAGCACAGAGCGAAGCTTCCTTCTTCCATGTCCTATGGAGGCTGACAGCAGGATGTGCGGCCAGATTAGAGGTGGGTCTTCCCAGCTCAAAGATCAGTTAAAAGTGGGGCTTCCCACTTTGAATGATTTAATTAAGCAAAAATCCCTCACAGGTGTGCCCAGCCGTTAGTTAATTCCGCATATAGTCAAGTTGACAGCAAGAAAAGCCATCACAATTGTTATGCAAGCATTTATGACTTTTCTCTCTGGGCTCCAGAACTTCATTCTAGGATTATAAATTCAGTTTCTCCTAGACCATTTTGACTTTCTGCAGTTACTTCCATCCGACTGGAATAGATGTTAATGTTTGAACGTGTGTGTTCAGTATTGGCTCCAGGCCTTCGACATTGTTTTGCCTTACCCCACTCCCACCCCCCCCCATACGACTGAGAGGAAAACCTGGAAGTGAAGTTTTATAGGCTCTGAAGTGGAGGTCTGTCATTCTTAAGCATTTATTTTGTCAACATTTGGAAGGAAGGAAGAAGGCAGAGACCATCTGCAGCCGCGCTAGTGCGGCCTGTTGTCTGGAGCAGTCACACACACACACACACACACACACACCATCTTAGTGCCTCGTTACCTGCTTCCTGCCTGCCCTGTGGCCATAGTGACAGTGGCCTTAGTTCCTATTTTCTGTATCTGTGGATTGTTCAGTGGTTTTGTAAGGATCTAATTCTATTTTGGGGGGGGATTATAATTACAATATTTCTCCCTTTCCTCCAAACCCTCCCTGCTCTCCTTCAAATTCCTGGCTTCTTTTTTTCACTAATTATTATTGTATGCATATATATTCCTAAATATAACCTGTTCAGTCCATATAATGCTAATTTTCTCTTAAACCCCTTTCTGTTTAAAATAGAGGATGTGGCCTGTGCTACCACTGGGGCCGTGGTGGCATCCCAGCCCAAGCACTGCTGAGGGACATGCTGGGCCTGTCGCCCTGCTGCAACTCGGGTCAGTGGTGATGGTCATGGCCTGTGTTAGCCCAGAGGTCATTGGAACCGTGCAGTACTGAGCCAGCCCCGCCCTTCACTGGATACCACAGGGGTGACCTTCCCCACAACACACCCCTTACCACAGGCCGGAGAAAGCCAGGGACTCAGTGTCAGGAGTACAGTTTTACATAACTAGCTGGTTTTTCTAGTTTGCTAGCAGAACAGAATTAGAAGAAAGGACATCCCTGAGCTAGGACAGGAGAGCACAGGTTCAGACTGAGCAAGTCCCCTTGCAGATCAGAACTTGCTGGGGTGGGTTTTTTTTTGTTTGTTTGTTTGTTTTGGAGACTGGTCTCACTGTGTAGCCTTGACTGTCTTTAATGCCGTTGCCCATTCCTTTATTTCTTGAATTAGTTGTGTTTCCCCAAACATTGGGGAAATGAAAAATTACACTTAGAATATGGTTTAATAAGACAAAGGTGGGATGTGTTTTTATATATATATAAAATCGAATTTGTAGGATCTAGGATTCCATGGACTTGTTTCAAGGAATCCATTTTTTATTTTTTAAGATCTATTTTTACTTTAATTGTTTCTATTTCGCCTATGCACCACATGAGTGCAGTGCCTGTGGAGACAGGAACAGGGTGTCAGATCCCCCGGGTGTCAGATCTGTTGGAACAGCAATTACGGACTGCCCTGAGCCGCCTTGTTGGTCCTGGAAATCAAATCTGGACCCTCTGGAAAAGCAGTCAGTGCTCTTAGCTGCTGAACCATCCCTCCAGCCCGTATCCATAAATGCTTTAAAAAATGTGCAAAATTGTGTAAGTGCAAATATCCCTTCTTGTACGAGGGCAGAGCACAAGGGAAGGGAGGCTTGGTGTCTTTATCTGGGTCTCAGGGACGAACCCCGATGTGCAGCTGGTGAGTTGCATTGGAAAGTTTAAACAGCCAGAGAAGCGTACAATTAAAAATTTTATTTAAACTATTTGTATGAGTATTTTGTGTGTATGTATGACTAGGTACCATGTGCATGCAGTGTACTTACAGAGGCCAAAGAGGGCGTCAGATCCCCTGGAACTGGAGCTACAGACAGTTGTGATCTGCCGTGTGGGTGCTGGGACTTGAACCCACATCCCCTGGAAGAGGGGCCACTGTTCTTGCCTGCTGCCGAGCCATCTCCAGCACAAAGTGTACAGCTCTACCTTCTCATACTTCTTGTGGAGGGCCAGTGTGAGGGAAGGGCCGAGACCACTGCAAGGTCAGCCCTCTCTGCCCTGTGGATTCTGGGGACCTGGCTCAGGTTGCCAGCCTTGGAGAAGGTGCCCTTTCTAGCCATTTCAGCAGCCTAGGAGGGCGCAGTTTTAAACCTGGGGATGAGGTAATGAACCTTGGCATCCAAAATGGATTGTCAAGTTACATTTAAATGCACTTATGCTCCGAGGAGAGACAGCCCAAGTTACAGAATCATCAAGTACCCCTTTTAGTCGGATCCTGGCCCTTGTCCAGAACCTTTTATGGTATTGCCTGTGTTACATTCTCATTGCGAAGTGTTCCCATAGAGCATGGCTTAATTACTTGTTCCCTAGTTGCTGGTGCCATTTTGGGAAGCGGAGGAACCTTTAAGGAGGACCAATCGGACAGGAGCAGGCTGTTTGGACCAGTGGGCCTTTGAAACTGATCCTTGGCCTGCCACACTCATGAGCCGGTCCTGGTCCTGGTCCACCATCCCTCCCCAGCTGTGATGCTCTGTAAGCCTCAGAAACCATGAGCCAGAACAACTCCTTCCTTGAATTGTTGCTGTCAAATACTTTGGTCGTAGCACTGAAGAACATAACTAACACAATTATATCAAAAAAAAAATTCCCCATAAATTGAGTTTGATGATGGCTTTTGTTGCTTTCTTGAATTGGGTATCAGTGAAAGCCCAGGAAAGCTGAGTAGAACAAGTAAGCCTTATGGTCGGAAAGCAGGGAACAAAGAAGCCAGTTGGTCCTCTCCTAGTTAGGTCCCTTGCAAAGGATAAAGCCGAGCTTTCTTTGTTATATGCTAGCACAGATCGAGTCCTCTTCTGACTGACGGCTGGTTTAAAAAGTAGATAATAACTGGCCACTTTTAAAGTTCAGTTTGACCACTTACCACATAGCACTAGCACGGAGGGGTGCTGCTTACTGACTTGCTCCCCATGGCTTGCTCAGCCTGCTTCCTTACACAGTGAAGGACCACCTGCCCACGGGCAGTGCTGCCCACAGTGGGCTTGGCCCCCACATTAATCAAGAAATGCCCTGTACATATTCCCACAGGCCAATCTGGTGGAGGCGGTTCTTCAACTGAGCCCCCTCCTCCTCCAGTGACTCTAGTTTGGGGACATTTAGGAATGGACTAAATGCATTTTGCATTATATGAACATAAGACTTTAGGGACCAGAAGTGGAATTTCATGCCTTAAGAAGAGTGTGTTTGGGTGTCAGGTTGTCAAGCGAGGATTTATGATGGTTGATCTTGGTTGTCAACAGGACTGAGATTGTTTAGGAGACTGTGGGTGTGTCTGTGAAGTGTTTCTAGAGAGTTTAACTGAGTTGGCTCAGGCGGGAGTTCTGGAGGACGTGAATAAACGTACTGGAGTCTGGCATGAGAGCACCCTCTTCACCCAGTCAACAGCACAGGACAGCTAACCACTGTCCTGAATGTTTCCGTGCCTTAATTCCCCTCGCTCGTGTTCTCAGGGTATGGGAAGAAAGACTGCAGCCGAATTCCTGACCAGAAAGTGACATGAAGCTCTCTAGGCCAGTTCCCAACAGAGTCCTCCCTCCCCACTGAAACCCCACTGTCCACGTTTCTCTCAGCGTTCCGAGATTCTTCCTCACCCACCTGAATGGCGGCCGCGCGCTCTGCGGTGCCACACTCGAGCACTGCTGTCGCCGGCAGCACCAGACTCCTCCACATCCCTCTCTCAAACCAGTTCCAAAGGTCTGTCAGCCCCAGGGTCAGCTTTGTCTCAGCAACGGCTCCACCTCTCGGTTCCTGGTTTCTGTGTTAGTTGTTTTCTCTCATTGCTCTGACAAAAGTTCTAGAACGAAGGTTTAGTCTGGTTCGTGGTGTGAAGAAGGGCTGCAGCCCATCTGCAAGAGAACGGCTGGCAGCGGGAGTGCGAGGCAGCGGGTCACGTTAATCGTTAATCACAGCCAAAAAGCAATGAGGCGGCTGTGGGCGCTCCAAATCCTTGCTCCTGTTACTCAGCCAGGACCCCAGCCCAACGGAAGTGCCATCCATTCAGGGAGGTTCTTCCCGCCACAGTTAAACACCGCTGAAAATGCCTTCCTAGACCCGCCCAGGTGACTCTCAGCCCCATCAGATTTACACACATCCCCACCACAGGTGACTCTTGTAGCTCTCCATCTCCTTCGTTCCAGCGTCTGCAGACTATGCCTCGTTACCTACTGTGGGAAAAGGAAAATGTACTGTCTCCTCTGTTAAAGGATGCAAAGAAGTTTCACCTTCAGTGAAATTTGTAGAGACACCATGTGGCACAAATCCCCACCACTTTGATGTGTTCAAATTTGCTTCCTAATCTCAAAACACTTTGCCTAGCACCCACTTACTTCTTTTGGGCTAGCCTTACATTTTGCTTTTCAGCTGAGCCCCTTTTAAGTTAAACATCAGCACGTGGGGGCTGAGCTCTGGCCGCTGAGAGTGGCCTTCGCCTTGGGAATGGACGAGGGATGCGAGCCTGCTTCGCCTGTAGCTGTACAGCTTTCTGCAGAAGAACGGCTTGTTGTGTTGTCCAAGATGATATGGCCATTCTGAGACCCCACAACTCCCAGTCATCATGCAGGACCCCGAGTGACCCAGTGGCCCCAGCTGTGTTTAGCATGCTGTGAGCTGTCTGTGAATTTTCTATAAGCTCTTAGCAGAGCGACTGCTGGTCAGGTAGGTGCTTTTTGGAATTTGGTAAATACAGTCCTCAGTTTAGCAATGGTTGAACTTTTTTTTCTCAACTAAATGGCAGTGTAAAACTGGTATGCATTCAATTGAAGCTACTCCTTTCTTTTGGTTTTTTTCGAGACAGGTTTTCTCTCTGTAGCTTTAGAACCTGTCCTGGAACTCACTCTGTAGACCAGGCTGGCCTCAAACTCAGAGATTCACCTGCCTCTGCCTCCCCAGTGCTGGGATTAAAGGCGTGCACCACCACTGCCTAGCTCTCTAATTTGAATTTTTAAAATATTTATTCTCTCTGTGTGTGTGTGTGTGTGAGAGAGAGAGAGAGAGAGAGAGAGAGAGAGAGAGAGAGAGAGAGAGAGAGAAGCATGCACAGGTCATGGAACTGGCTCCGTCCTTCCACCATGTGGATCCCAGGGATCTACTCGGATTGTCACATTTTGCAGCTAATGCCTTTACCCACCGAGCCCTCTCACCAGCCCTCAAATGTGAATTTATTCCCCCCAGGCCAATGATAAGACAGCACAGGGGCTCCTGACAGCCAGTGGCAGCCCTACAACTCCGAGGCAGCTGCGCAGTCACGAGTGACTATTTTACGTTATGTAAAAAGCAATTATGTTCGGTAAGCAGGTTGGCATATTTCAAGCACCTTTTATTTAAAATCCTTTGACTTTACCGTGGGTTTGTCAGGATGCGAGCCACTGCGAGCTGAGGAGCGGAGTCATGTCGCCTTACAGCAGCGGGCGACAGGGTCTGCTCCCCATCTCACTGACAGAGTTTTATGAAGCGTTCCAGACTAATGGATAAAAGTATTTGTTTTATTATTTTTATTGTGAATTAGGGAGAACATAGCTTTATTTTCACATAAATACCAGAGGGCTATTTTGTTTGGTTTTGTTTCATTTAAGCACTTCGTGTGTCCATTTCTTACGGTTCTAGTGTCTTCTCTAGAAGACCATCCTCCTACACCGTGTCATAAGTAAAATACTTTGGAGAAGAATACCAAAAATGTTAACCCTTGGTTGCCTTGGCTGGCGCTAGTAGTGTTTGAGTTGGTGCCTCCATCGCTGCGCTTTGGCGAGGTCTTCGGCAATGGATTTAATCATTTGGTCAGTGGTCTTTTTCAATATGGTTGCTGTCTTTAAAGCATGATCCAAAGCCGAGTTTAAAATCTACAGAGGGAAAATCCACATATTTTTGTTATAAAAACTTACTAATGGCTCTGATAATTGGACTCACCCATTATTAAACATTCCGAAACAGACTTTTTGGAGCATTCCTTTTCCACACAGTTTATTTCTGTTTTGGAGGGTTTGGTCTCCTAGGAAACCAGTCTGGGATGGAATGTATTTGTCAAGGGAAGGGAGAGAAAAAAGATCAGGACGTGACTGATGAACGTGAATCAGAGGGTGAGGTCAGCAGCCTGCTGGCCTGTTCCTGCTGCAGAGAAAAAGAGGAGCTTAGGGACCATCGGAGGGGACTGAGGGTGAACATCCCTGGATACCGCACATGCGCATGGAGGGGACTGAGCACCGACACCCCTGGATACCACACATGCGCATGAAAGTAACCCACGGGCTGGTGTTACCAGACTGAACATAGGAAACACTGGCACCCCTAACCCGGGTCTCTGGAGCAGACCGCCGCCTTCAAGCCTGGGCCAGGGGAATCCTGCAGCAGCCGCACCACCCACCCACAGTTTTCTCCAGGAAGTTTCCTTTGGAACCAATTTAGTCCTAATGCAAACCAGGTGGCCGTCGAAGCCCTGTGATTTTAGTTAGTGCTGAGCAAAAATTGCTTTCAGCAGAACATTTTCTGAAGGCCCATACTATAATAGCTTGAAAGCTAGCTGTTCTGTGGGTGTTTTTTTTTTTTGTTTTTTTTTTGTTTTGTTTTTTTGTTTTTGAGGTTTTTGTTTGTTTCAAGACAGGGTTTCTCTGTAGCTTTGATGTTCTGTGCTTTTTAAGATCATACGTCTGAACTGCAAGGATTTTTCTCCATCCTCACCTTAGATTCCGTTTCTTCCATGCTGTTACCATCACATAAGGATTGGATTCCAGGAATCATGAGGAAGCGGAGGTGGGATGGGGGTGTTGCAGGGTCTGCGTTGCAGGTCAGGTAAATCTTGGTATGTTTTCTAGAAGACAAAAGCACATTATCACCTGTGAATGGCACCACTCACATGCGCGCTCTCCCACTAGGCTCATGGGTGTTTGCCTGTGAGCGTGTGCCTGTGTATGCGTGCGAGCGTGCGTGTTTGTAGCACTCATGGTCCGAGGGGCCAATCACAGCTGAGCTTCAGGAAAAAGCGGTTGCTACAGCCAATGAGGCGCGTCCTTTCAGAGCTGCTTTGTTGTTGTTGTTTCTCCAGAACAGAGAGCTAAGACTCCAAAGAGATTCTTCTCTTGTCATTCTTCTGGGGCCAACAGTCTGCCTTGCATAATCTTAAAAAAAAAAGACACACAAAATTGCCAATACAATACCTTGGCTTGAGTTCATTCGAGCATCACCGTGCCTGGCAAGGCAGCCAAAGCAGTGTCTCTTTAAGTCCGTGGGTCCCCGTACTACCTGCTGTCCTCTGAGGAGCCATACTAAGTCTGCGCGTGAGGGATGTGGTGCCGGACCACTGGCGTGTTCAGGTTGTCTACTGCGTAGCTGAGGGGCTCGTTCCCTTAGCCTATGTGAAGAGCGGCTGCCACAAGCGCTTGCCTGTAGACAGGTCTGTTGTGGCGCCTCCTGCATTTGTCCCTCTGCTAAGTCTTTTTTGGGGACGGACACTTGTGAGTGATATCATCTCCAGGAGATCACTACAAATGCATGTTGCCCCAGAGCCTCTCGGTCTCTCTGCCCCTGTTACTTTCACGTTTGTCTGTTCTGCAGTTTACTTAGCACCCTGGAGCCATGTCATCCTCCAGATGAGAAGCAGTCTGTTTCAGGGGCTCCTGACTAATTAAAAACACCGGGCAGAGGGTGGCAGTATGGTCTAACGGGGAGTGCAGGGGCTTTGGAGTTTCCCCCCCACCCCCGCCGCCCGTTCGGAATCACCCAGTGCCTTGAACAGGATTGACAGCATTGCTGAGTATGTCACTTGTTTTAAGTCTTTTAAAATTAGCTGACTTCATACATGTATGTAACATATCTGTACACCGCATTCAGATCACAGTTACCCTTTCCCTCCTGTTCCCATCTGACCACCAACTCCTCATTCCACTTTAATTTTATTTTACTTTGAGACCCACTATACTTTTCCTATCATTTCCGTTTTATATCCAGGAAAGTAAAGGCTTAGGAAGGGTAAGAAACCTTTCCGAGGAAAGAGATATGACATAAACCCAATCCAAGGAGTCTTCAAAAGCTACATTCTTCTGTTGGTTTGGTTTTCTCCCCCCCCCTTTTTTTTTTTGGTTTTTTGAGACAGGGTTTCTCTGTAGCTTTGGAGCCTGTCCTGTCCTGGAACTAGCTCTTGTAGACCAGGCTGGCCTCGAACTCACAAAGATCCGCCTGCCTCTGCCTCCCAAGTGCTGGGATTAAAGGTGTGCACCACCACCGCCCGGCCTGGTTTTCTTTTTTAATGATTTATTTATTTTTATTTTATTTGTATGTGTGCACACATGCACACAAGAGTGTTAGTGTATGTGTGTTCACAAAAGCCAGAAGAGGACCCTAGAGCTGGAGTTCCAGGCATTTCTGGGTCGCCTGGTGTGGGTGCTGGGAACCAAACTTTAGTCCCTTGTTTTGGTGAGTTTTTTTATTTCTTTTGTTTTTTGTTTTTGTCTGCTTGTTTGTTTTTTGAGTCAGTCTCATTACATAGCCCTATCTGTCCTGGTACTTGCTCTGTAGCCCAGGCTTGTCTCAAATTCACCCAGGCCCTTGCCTTCCTCTGAGCAGTGATTACAGGTGAGCCCCACCATGTCTGACGTCAAATACTGTATTTTAAATGACTGTGCTTTTCTGAATTGCAGGCTCAGGCTTGAGGTCGAGGCAAAGAGGCTGAATTGTTGCCTCTCTGACCCGCTGTTAGTTCTGCCTTAAAGGGCTCCCAACCCCAGCTTCTCACTCCATCACCCAAGTCAAGCTGCTGGGAACCCGTGACCTCTCCTCTTGCTGCCTCCCTTGGCCTCTGTGCTCTGTTTTCTGCTCTTCTAACCCAGTGCTCACTCCTCACTAGCGACAGCGATTGTTGGTGGTGGTGTTGTTGGTGGTGGTGTTGTTTTGTTTTATGAGATGGTCTCCAGCAAGCCTGGAACTCCTTTTACCCAGGTTAGCCAGAACCCCTCCCTAGGCCTTCTAAGTGCTGGGATTGCAGGCCACTCACCCGACTACTCCAGTGGCCTTGTACAATTCTCCAAATTTTCCAGTTTTAAAAGTCCCTCCTTTTCCATTGTTCTGAAGAACCTGAAGAAGCTTGCCTCCACCTGTTTCAGCTTGCCCCTACCACTCCCTCTGGGCTCCTGACAGATGTGTGGACAGGTTCCTGAACTTGCCCCAAGGGCTTTTTCTCTTCAAAAAGCCTTAGTCTAGAATGTTCTTCACGTTTATCCTCATGTCCTCTGATAGTTCATTCATACTTTTCCTTTGAGCTCAAGTTCCCAAACCCCCAAATTCGGTCAGTAGTACTGCGCATGTTCCTTTCAGGCATGCACAGCTCCTCTCGAGGGCAGATACAGCTGCTGTCTCGGCCTCGGCACTGAGCACAGTGTCCTGCGTCTGACTGTTAAATATTGACTGAACGAACAAGTAGAAGACTGAAGTACAAGTAGATGTAGGCTTGAACCCCAGCTCTACAGTGATAGTGTAGGACAGGCAATCTTGTCTAGGTAGTTAATGGTACAGTGTGTGCACCGGAATAATGGAACTCGAGTGTGTGTGTGTGTGTGTGTGTGTGTGTGTGTGTGTGTGTGTGTGTGTGTGTGTGTGTGTGCACATGCATGCATGCACGTGCATGTGTGTGTGTGTTTCAAGAGTCTTACTTTGCACCCCACACTGGCCTCAAACTCACCACAGAGCCCAAACTAGACTTTGGCTTTGCTAAGCCTCCTGCCTTGACCTTTCAAGTTTAGAGATGATGGACCCGAGCCGCCATACCTGGCTCTGCTTTTGATATTAGTAATAATAAACTACTCACCCTGTGCTGGAATCATGCACATCTTGAAAGGGTTCTGAATTTACTCTCTGGGAACAGATCCATTTTGATGTTGAACAAGCTGAAAAATGTTAGCTGGGATTAAATTCAGAGCATCAAAAGTGGCCTCCACAGATCTTTTGAGTTAAAGGACAGCCTGCTTTTACAGCCAGTTCTGGGGCAGCCAGAGACACATAGTGAGAGCCTACCAAAAAAAAAAAAAAAAAAAAAACCAAACTCTCCAAATGGTGAGACTGTATCACTTCCTCAACTATGCAGTATGGATAAAATAGTTCATAAAAATTGAACTACTATATAAGGAACACAGAAAGCAGCATTTTCTTCCAAGAATTCTGAATTTATGAAACTCAACTTTACCTTTTAAATTTTTAAATAAAATGTATTGACTTATTTTGTGCAGGTGCACGCATGCGGCTGTACTCACCCAGAGGTCAGGGACAACTTCCACGAGTCAGTCCTCGCCACCATGAGTCCCTAGGATTGAACTCACGTTGGCAGGCTTGGTAGTAGGCACCTTTACCAGCTGAGTCATTGTACTGGCCCTATTTCTAGTTTGTGGATAGAGTCCCACTCTCTATCCCAGGCTGGCCTTGATCTCAGAACTCACAGCAGTCCTCTTGAGTGCTGGTGTTCCAGGTGTGAATCATGATGACCACCACAAAACTCTGACATAAAACTCTAATGGAGCTCAGGAGACTGAGGCAGGAGGGTTGTCACAAGCTTAAGGCCAACCTGGGCTACGAAGTGAGACCCTGACTCAAAACACTAAATTTATCTCTATCTATCTATCATCTATCCATCCATCCATCCATCCATCCATCCATTCATTATTTATTATTAGTGATTAATTAGGGGTTTATATTCCTTGGGTGTTCACTGTGAACTGGCATTGTTCCCAACTGTGAGCTAATATTTCATCTAATAAGTGTAGGGAGGTACAGTTTCCAAAAGATGAAACCCAAGTAAATTCTAGACTCTCCACCAACTTCAGGAGCAAAGGGTTTAGGAGTCAGAACTAACCACTGTATTAGTAAGATAATTCCAGAAGAGAAACGAAATGATGAAGAGAAGTGTGGGAAGTCAATATGGAAACCAAAGAGACAGCCAGAAAGGGACAAGTCAGTGGAAAAGAGAAACCCGCACTGTCTATTACAATGATTAGATGTGATGCACTTCCGCCCCACCCCTAACCTGTTACAGTGTGTATATGAGATGCACTTCCACCCACACCCCAACACTCTTCATGCATTTGAACACTTGGTTGCCAGTTGCAGGGATGTTTTAGGACCTGGTGGTAGGACTCGGCTGGAGGAAGTAGCTCACTGGAAGGTGGATGCTATGGGTTGAGCATTGGCTGGCTCTGCTTCCAGCCAGGGCTCTGTTTTCTGACCACTAAAGATGCCACTGGCATCTTCCCACTCTCTCCACCATGCTTTCTCCGCTGTGGCAGTTACCCCTTCAGTCCATGAGCCACAGCGAGTCCTCCCTCAAGGTGTTTCTGTCAGGAAGAACAGGACTGCAGTGAGAAAATCCCTCTCCCCCACTTTCTCCTTCCTCTTCCTTCCTGTCTTAGTCACTGGTATTTCATAGTGAAAGCTCTGCTCCCTTCCAGGGGATCCCACTTGACAAAGAAGATCAGCAGAGACTGTCCCTCAAACACGGGAGACAGGGTGGATGCCCAAAGGCTTGCACTTACAGCTGGACCAACCAGTGCTGGGTCATGAACACAGACAGGTGCTTATGACGTCAGCCTCAATTGCTAGTTGTCTGTAAATGTAGCCTTGGAGTTTGCTGGGCACAGGATTTGAAATGAGCTCAGTGTTCCGGGATTCAGTTCTAGAGCAGTCTGCAGTTCGACAGCGGCCCTCTCAGATGAGGTACCCGACAGCCATTTCCTTCAGCTCCCTTTACTGGTGGTTCCTTTCCCAGGCTGAAGGAAAGCTGCCTTCCATGCTGTCTCCCCCGAGAGACTTCAGCATCCCATTTCAGGGATTCTGTGGCGTTTCAGTACATGGATCAGAAGGAAAAGTCCAGGGCCGGGGTGTTCAGTACCAGAGCACTTGACTTACATGTGTGAAGCTAACAGGTTCCAGCCCCCACACCACAGAAGAGGAAGAAGAAAGGGGGCGAGGGGAACATGGGGTGGGAGGAGGCAGGGAAGAGACAGAGGAGGAGAGCCCCAAAGACCAAGAAGACAGAGAAGAAATCCACTATGTGGCTTCTGTAGGATCATAGTGACTCCCTTTGGAAGAACATGTCCAATTGGAGGATTTGTCAGTGGGGAGGGCGGGAGAGGAGTTGCTGGTTAAGTCAGGTAAATGTCAGTCTTTGGTCTTGGGCATTGGCAGTTGTGAAAAACAAGAACCGTTCTGCCTGGTGCTTGCCTCAGAGAGGAAGCATTCTAAAGGCAAGGAGGAGCGAATGTGCTTCTGTCAAAGAAGCCATGGCTGGCTGCTGGAATAGAAAGAGATGCATCTTCTTCCTTGCTCCCTGTCTGCACAGCATCTTTTGGTCTTGCTTTGGTACCTACTGTATTTGCCTTGAGCTTTCCTTACTTGGGTCCAAGTCCCTTTCAGTTAGGAACTTCTTGAGAGGTGAGTGCTGTGCCTCACTCATCTTTATAAATAAATGCGGGGTTTCAATTTTTTCCAAGATCACAAATGTTTGCATTGGAAATTAACAATAGTATGTCTAAGGAGTCTAAAACCTCTGGACACACTGAGTAGGGTAGTAATAGTAGAGTCACTCTTTGGGTCAGAGTTTATGCTTGCTATTGACTTGACTGAGCGCACTAACTTCACAGCCCTCCACCACCAGCATTTCCCAGGTCCCAGCCTCTTGTTACCATCATACAGACCTGAATTTGAAGGTGTCAAGTAAGTGCAGGAGGCCTAGGCAGCCATCTATAGGAGGCCTGAGAGACTCAGTTATTAACACAGATAGGATCATATAGAGATGTCACAGATAGGGTCATCCAGAGATGTCACAGATAGGGTCATACAGAGATGTACTTACAAGATGAAGACATTTTATTGTCATGTAAGAAGTGTGACTGGGAAGTGGTACATCCTCCACTGTGGTGTAAATCGTCTTGCCCTGGAGTATTGTATCTGTAATGAAATTCTAAAAGGAGAAGGTTGAAAAAACAGCCCTTTGCCTGGGATGATGACTGTCCCTGCCCACCTGCTCTGTAGTCCCCAAGTCAGTCTCACCTTTTGGTGGTTCTTCGTTTCTGATTCCCTGGGAGTTCCGATTCTTGCTGCCATTGTCCTCACCTTTATTACACTGCAGTCCAGCGTCCGAATCAGGGCGGCAGCTGGGCCCTGGATCAGAACCTAAAAGGGTACGTGGAGCGGAGGTTTGTTGAGTATAGTCATGAGGTGTGGATGCAAATGCTGATTGCACAGTGTGCCTCAGGCACCAAAGGGTGCTTTCCTCAATGATGCTCCCAAGAGGGAGTTGTCAACCAAGTGACAGCAGAGACCTGATATGAAAGTCCCTAGATATACCCAGATCATATAGACACACAGGAAAGGTCTGATCCACTGTGGGAATTTGGTCTACTGGGTTACTGGATCCTCTTGTGTTTGTAGTTGGTCTTTTCCAGATTTGCCCCCAGCGTACCCAAGTTCTTCATTTCAAATTCTCTTAGGGTCAGGACATTTGTTCTATCATTCAGGTGACTGCAAAGATGGTTCCCTCCCGTGTAATATTCATGAACTCACAGGAGAATCCAGGTGGTCACTTTGCCTGACCTGAGACGTTAGGAACGGAGGGCATGTGGAGCCGGTGCTGAGCTAGAACCTGCTGGGCACACTGTGGCCTGTGGAGATGCCAGGGAAGGCCAGGTTCTTTAGAAGGGCAGGCCCAGGCAGGGGAGCTTGTAAGCATAAGTCACAAACTAAAGACCTGGGGTAGAATCCTGGCTCTGCCACTTATTAGCTGCGGTGACAGAAAATATCTGCATTAATTTTTTTCACTTGCTCTGTCTGTCTGTCTATCTATCTATCTATCTATCTATCTACCTATCTTCTATCTATCAATATATTAAGGCAGGATCTTCCTACATAGTTGTGGCTGTCCTGGAACTCACTCTGTAGACCAGGCTGGCCTCAAACTCACAGAGATCCACCTGCCTCTGCCTCCCCAGTGCTGGGATCAAAGGCGTGCACCACCATACCTGGCCGATACTTGCTTTGAAAGGTGGTACTTGGGCTAGGGGGCATTCGCCTGGCACGCACAGCGCACCACAGAGGGAAAGGAAGATCTTGGTCTGATTATTCTCCTTCATTATGGGTTCATCGCTAACAAAATAGAGCAGTAACAATGGTCCGATAACACCTCTTTTTCTTAGGTCCCTTGCTCATAAGGAAGCAGGCTGTCATAGCTCAGTGACAAGCACAATGGCCTGTTGGAGGCTTCACTAAATCTCCCTGTCAAGGAGCTTGTGAGAGATCCATTCTGGCCCCTAATCAAGCCTTCAGGCAATCTCAGCCCTGACAGGCCTCCTCTTAGGGGACACTGGGCCTGAACCATCCAGCTCACTTGCTCCCAAATGCCAGGCCCACAGAAACTGTCAGGTAACAGTGTTCACTGTTTTTGAATCATTAGGTTCTGGAATACATTGTTATGAAGTGGGATATAACTAATACACTGGGCCTTCGACCCAGGGGAGATAATTTCTTTGAGCTGTATTTCCTTATCTGTAAAATAAATAGAATAAATAAAGAGAATTCCCATCTTACAAAGGTGTTTGCTAATCAAAAGATACTGTGCCAGTGCTCTTTACATTAAAATCAAGGACCCAAAGGGCTGGAGAGACTCAGTGGTTAAGAGCATCTGCTGCTCTTGCAGAAGACCCAGGTTTGGTTCCCAGCACCCACATGGTAGCTCACAACCATCTGCTACTCCAGTTCCAGGGGATCTGATGCCCTCTTCCGGCTTCCACCAGTGTGAGGCATGCTCGGTGTGCGTATACCCACATAGCCAAACACGCATCACATAAAAACAAGTCAGGCATAGTGGCGCACACTTTTAATCCCAGCACTTGGAGGCAGAGGCAGGCAGATATCTGCCAGGGTGAGGCCAGTCTGATCTATATACTGAGTTCCTGACAGCCATGGCTGTGTAGAGAGACCCTGCCTCAAACAAATAAAAGTACATCTTTTTTAAGGGGGGGATATAAATAACTTGTGTTCATATGTTTTTTACCTACTATATATGAGACCATAAACCGTTTTGTATACCATAAATAAATTTTCCCAAGGCAGGCATGGTTGGGAGGCAGAAGGATCAGGAGACCAAGGCCAACTTCAGCTATAGGAAGTTTGGGGCCATCCTGGACCACATGAAAGCATGTTTCAAAAGACAAAAAGCCTCCCCACCATAGACTATTTAGTCCCCCAGCTGCAGATAGACTTGCAAAGGTGTCTTGCTATGGAATGTGTGACACATTTCAGTATCCAGATCTTCCTAAGGTTAAATGGACGACAGTTCCAAGGATTTTTTAAAGTTTAAATTGAGACTTTACAAATACTTCATTGTTGTATTTGAAAATAACAGGGCTGGGATGTGGGTCTGAGGCAGAGCTCTCGCTTAGCATGTGTGATGCCCTGGGCGCAGTCCTCTATACCATCAATGATAGCAGCAAGACGTGGGCACAGGGCCACCTGCCTGTCATCCTCACTGCCAAACTGAAGCAGGAGTGTCCAGGAGTTTGGGGACAGCGTAAGCAACACAGCAATAGTTTGAAAAATAAACAAAAGTAATGAATTCATCTTTTATTAACAAAGAAATATATTTTAAGTAAAAA
Source organism: Ondatra zibethicus (assembly GCA_004026605.1). Lineage (NCBI taxonomy): Eukaryota > Metazoa > Chordata > Mammalia > Rodentia > Cricetidae > Ondatra > Ondatra zibethicus. The sequence goes on from PVIU01017348.1 coordinate 21,838, forward strand.
AAAATATTTTTCCCAAAAATGAAACTCAAAGCGAATGAGAAGAGTGTCATTGTTTTATGCTTTGGTAGCTATCTTTGGCTTCAGAGCTGGGAACTGGGTTCCAAGACAGCATCCCTATTGATATGTTACAATACTGGCCTTATATCCCTACAGTGCAGTGCCATTGGGTAAAGGAAGGACCTCCTTCAGAGGGCTTTGAAAACTCCTGGTAGAAGCATTGAGTTTAGCAAGTGTTCAGTCCATGAAGTCAATTATTTGAGTATTTAAGTGTGTGAGAGTGTGTATGCACGCGCACATGCAAATGTACATAAGCACGTGTGTGCTCAGGTGCCCGTGGAGACCAGAAGAAGGCATTAGATTTCTTGTGAGCCTTCCAAACTTGAGCGCTGGGAACTGAATTCTAATCCTCTCTGCAAGAGCAGCAAGCATTCTTCACCGCTGAGCCACCTCTTCAACCCTCCAAAGCTGTTATCTGAAAACACACCATCCTTTGAGAGGCCAGTTCAGAACCATGTGGGACTTACCAGAATGCTGAGCGGCAGGCAAGGCTCTGGGAACAGGGAGCACGCTCACAACCATGCTGTGTCAGCTCGGCCGTGAGGATGGTTGGTTCTGCTGATGGTGGCAGTCCAGGAGCTGCCTGAGAAGGCAGGCATCTTGGTCACCTCTCTGTCACCCTCAGCAGTTTGACCAGAGTACGTTTCTCCACTTTACATTGTCTTTGGAGCAAGGATCTTATGACTAGAGTCATTAACTGCTCTCGCTCCCCAGCTTTCTTCGCTTCTGTGAAAGGCTCATGAGTGAATCAGCAACCCCTCCCATGGGGCTGGTAACCTTACTAGTGCAGCTATGGGTCATGCCCAGAGCGTGACGAGAGGCAGAGGGTCCATCTAGAGGCGTGGATTGGCACTCCACCCTGCTTAGCCACTTCTTAGTTAAATGGCCCATTACCAGTTCTTCATGTTTTGAAAAAAAATAAGGAAACAAAACAAATACCATCCTAGTCAAATGCCAGGCTATGACGACAGCAGGCGGCAAGCTGGTACTCAGTGTGGGCAGACCTCATACAGAGAGATCTTTAAGGACAATGTGCACCCCAACTCTTCCAACTTACTGAGAGGTGAATCTTGGTGCAGTGTTTTTTCATGGGTGGTACTGAAAAACTTTCCACAGTTGGTTCTTCTGTGGTCCCCTTTCTCCATTTTCTGTTTCCTAGAAAGAAGGAAGGAAAGAAAGAGAGAGAGAGAGAGAGAGAGAGAGAGAGAGAGAGAAAGGAAAAATGAGATCTCAAAATTATAGCACTGGTATGGGTAAACCAAAGTGTTGAATTTCTCTGAATTGCCAGGCTGAAGAGACAGTTCAGTGGATAAGGCCACATGCCACCAAGCTTGCCCACATCATGGAAGAAGGAAACTGATAGCCACGAATTGACCTCTCACCTCCACATATATGCCATGGCGTGCACACACACACACACACACACACACACACACACACACACACACACACACACACACCTTTAAAATGTAAAAATAATACATATTTTTTAAAGAAATTTGCAGTATAGAATCATAAGAATTGGTGTTTTCTTCATAATCCTATGTCAAAATCAGTTTTTGGGGTTTGGGGGATTTTTTTGTTTTTGTTTTTTTATTTTTCAGACAAGATCCAGAAATTACTAGTCCTGACTGGCCAGTAGCAGTAATTTGCCTCTGACCTCCAGAGTACTGGGACTTTAGGCCAAGCCACCATACCTGTCTCAAAGCAGTTCTTGTCTGAAGGCGTGCTTACATTACGTCTGGATTACATCGCTCTGACCCTCTAAGTCCAAGCTAAACAGAGTCCAGCAAAGTGGGTTTTGTGTGCCTTGAGGGGCTAAGGTTAGGCTGGGAGCCTGGCGTTCACTTTAATAGCGTACGGCCACCAGGGGGCGTCAGAAAGACACAAGTAAAATCAGTATTTCTCTGGCCGGTGCAGTTTCAACCTCCTTCCACAGGGATTCTAACGACTCCAGAAGATTTTTAATTACTAACAGCTCCTAACAGCGTGCATGCTCAGCCGGGGATACAGTAACGAGCCTTGGAGGAAAGTGTGCGTTCTAGTGTGAAAGGCATGGCGTCCAGGACATCCTGGTGAAGATGGGACAGGATGGCCCAAGGCTGGTTAAAGAACTTGAAGCGTTGCGGAGCAAACACATGTCTGTCCTAAGCCTGCTAGTAGTGAAGAGGGGATCCCATTTGGGGTTCCTGAGGTTTGGACTGGAAAGCCAGGCCCTTTCCAAGCCTTTCCTCCTCTCGGAAAAACATGCTCTCCTCCTGAGTCATGTGTTTTCTCACACCTCATTTTCTGTCTCCACCCTCTGCCTCTGGGGCCTGTGAACATCTGCTCTCCGACTGGAAAACTTGGACGTCGTCCAAGCGAGTACAGTCCAACGCATCGATCGCATTTCTCTGTTGCTCTTAGACTCCTTTCCGCACTAAGATCTTCCGCACAAGCAGAGCGGCCAAGAGCAAGTCTGCTGGAGAAGGCAGTTTCTCAGCAAGACAAAGCGGCTAACGCATACGCTCCAATCCCAAATCCTGCATCGGAAATAGCACATGGATCTAATCGACGTGGGAAGTAGAAAAAGACAAGAGCTTCTGAGTAAATTGGGAGCGTGGGGATCATGGGAGAGGGGAGAAGGGGGGAAGGGAAGGGAGCAGAGAAAAATATATAGCTCAATGAAAAGAATAAAAAAAAAACAGCACATGGGAATGTGAATTCATAGGTCACACCAGTGTATTTACATTTAGGCAATTTACTATTTGTGCCTCATCAAACTTCACAAAGAACACAACCCACTGATGACAGTAAATTGAGACTTTTAACAAAGAGTGTGCAGCCTTAAGTGAATAATTCCTCGGGACTATCATGGAGGTTACCCGGATAGAATCCTCAGGACTATCATGGAGGTTACCTAGATTCAATTCCTTGGGACTATCATGGAGGTTACCCAGATTCAATTCCTCATCCTCTTGTATTGTCACCTCCCACAGAGGAGTCACTTATGTGATTTTGCACAGTGCTGGGCTTTCTTCCCTACCTTCCCCATTTTAAATGCTCACTCTGGATGGAGCACTGGTCCCGGTCAGGGCTGGTATGTTTTTGTAGGCCTTAGATTAGAATTTGGAAAAGAAACAATTGATAGTTTAATCAAACAAACAAACTTTTTTGAGTCAGTGTCTTACTACAGAACTACGTAGACCAGGCTAGCCTCTAACTAAGAGATCTCCCTGCCTCTCCTAAGATTAAAGGTGTGTCACCAGGCCCAGCAATCAAAATCTTTTATAAATGTCAAAATATTTCATTAGACCTAATAAAAACCTTTTTTAAGGATCCCACATCTGGATTGCTACTTAATTCAATGCACTAATGATCACAAGCCTGTTCTGGCCAGGTGAGCTAGCTTCAGTGGCGCCCTGTGCTTAGAGATTTCAGAGCAACAGCCCTCCGCAAAGCTTGAAGCACTAGTCCATCCCAGGCAACGCAGGGGCCTCTGCAGCCCAACCCCACACTGTTTCTTTATCTAAGGGCAGAAACTTAATAAAGCAGGTGGCTCCCGTGGAGGAGCGCTTTCTAACAGGAAGCTACAGGCCTCCAGACCTCCTCAGCTGCTCTTATTGGAGCTCATTAAGTACTTAAATAGTGGTTGCAAAACAGCCCCTCCCTCCTTGACTCTTGACTTTTCCAGGTAAATCAGCTGAGCTTTGCACTCGAAGGCTGCGGCGCCTCTCCTAACTGATAGAGCTACAGACAAATATCCTGAAAGCACACAGGCCAGCTGCTGTTCCGATGGGTGTTCCAAAGACTTTTCTCTAGGGTTTTGTAGCTTGCAGCTTGTTAATGCTGAAGGATTTCTTCCTTAGGAATTCAAAGGAATTCTGCCCTGAGAAGAGGAACAAGGCTTGTTTCCCAGGAGATTGGGGGCTCAAGTGAGACCCAATAAGACCGTGTGTGTGTGTGTGTGTGTGTGTGTGTGTGTGTTGTAGTCACGGGAATGCGTGTGTCAATGCACTTAGAGGCCACTGCTCTCCACCTTATTGCCTTGAGACAGGGTCTCCTACTGAATCAGAAGGGGAAGGGGGCTCCCAGTACACACATACCTGCTAATGCTAGGGATACAGAGATCCAAAGCCATGCCATGCTTTTCATGGAGGTTGGGGATTTGAACTCAGATCTTCATGCTTGTTCAGTAAGTATTCTCGCCTTCTCCCCAGCCCCAGGAAAGATTTTTGCTCACCCCAGATAGCCTGCAAGAGAAGAGCTACTCTTCTCTGTGGACCTTAATGCCCCAGCCGGGCAATGTTCAGCCTGTGGACCATGGTGCGCATGCTCTACCTTGCTCTTCCTTAGGAATGCTCACCACCAGAAGCACCTGGGAAGCTAAAACGCATGGCTCCTACCAGACCACCCCTCCCAGCGATGCCGGCACAGTAGGTGGAGTGGGGGCGTGTTCATTATTTTAAAAACTTCCACAAGATTTTGCTGTTCTCTGCAGCAAAGAACTGGCAATGGCAGATATTCAAGGTGGGGGGAGCCCACCCCTGAGATCCAGGCTAGCCAGCTGCTTAGTTTAGCTATAATCCATGCTCACTGGAGTTATGAAGCCATCCTCAAGAAGCCCTCATCCACCAAGGAGCGGGCAGCAGAAAGCACAGTGCAGATGGTGCGCCGTGATGTCTGCACATGCCTGCCTTCCGCAGGCACTGCTAGGATTCTCCCGAGCCACAAAGCACAGCCCAGCACACAGCTCAGATGTGGATAACCTCACCACATCAGGACCAGAGACAACTGCCAGGCAACTCTTACAGACAGGAAGTGGGCCCGGGGGACCCAAGGAAGGAGCGCACCCTTAGCTCTGATGTCTGGCTCTGTGGACAGAGCCTCTAGTGCTTGATTTCGGGAAGGGAAGCTTCAGTCTCGGCTGCGCTTCTTTCTTCCTCCACACACATTTTGAAGTCTGAGTACACACGAGAGAGAACTCTTTCCCTTCCCCCTGCTCACTTTATTTTCAAAGGCCCCCACCCTCCACCCCAAGATGAACAGATTGGGGAAATTGCAGAAGATGCTTTTTAACTATTTGGAATGTACGTACGTGTGTGTGTATGTGTGTGTGTGCGTGAATGTATGTGACATGCCACGGTGTATGTGTGGAGGTCAGAAGACGAGTTTCAAGAGTCACTAAGAGTGACATTCCACCTTCCACCTTGATGATGAAACTGGTCTCAATCTCTCTCTCTCTCTCTCTCTGTTCTTTTTTTTTCCTGTTTGTTTTTTGAGACAGGGTTTCTCTGTGTAGACCAGGCTGGCCTAGAACTTGCTCTATAGACCAGTCTAGCCTCAAAAACTGATCTCTCTTGTTTCTGTGGATGCCCTGTATAGTCCAGGTTAGCCAGCCTGAGCAGGCAACTGTCTCCACCTCCCATCTCTCTGTAGGAAAGCTACCCTATCCATCTTTACACGTAAGTTCCAGAGATCAAATTGTGACTGTGGTCTTAGCCTTCATGAAAACAGACCATAAATGTCCCCTTTCCACCATTATAAACAATACTGGCGCAAGCATTACTGCACACGTGGGTTTTTCCACCTTTTGAATTACTTCCTGAGGAAACATCTGGGCCAAAGGTTTTGAGCGTGCTTGTGTGATGACACACACATTTGTCAGACTGCTTTCTGCAAGTTTTGCGATTGGATTACGCAGCTGCCAACAATGTGGGTGGCTCAGCTTGACCACACCTTTCTCACTACCAAAAATTATCACCTGCAAATGTTTTCGCCAACTGAAAGTGGGGGGAGCAAGTTGTGTTCACTAGCACCTTTATCAGCATCACAGGAGGTGAACACATCTCTTACGGGTTCTTTAGCTCTCTGTCCTATTCATGACTTATCAGTTCACATCCTTTCTGCTCATTATATTGTTTGGAAGGGCTTCAGTATTTTTTCTTTGTGGAGAGAAGCAACCACAGTACCTGCAGTTTTCCTGTTGTGTCCCAGAAGCCTCTCAAGCACCCTTGTCTGTGACTCTGTCGTCCTGGCTCTGGCGCTTTAATGATGGATTGTTTACTATACACAGAGAACCTGACAAGGCCCCAGAGAGTAAGCTGTTGAGCTGTGATTTACCTTTCCTGTGTGACTCATGGATGTGTGTTCTTAACCCCAATTCTGCTTCCTTGTTAGAGCCCTGGAACAGAACAAAGATTTCCCCACCAACAGTATACACTCTTCCCATTTTCCCAACTGGCTGACTTTAAAAAAAAAATAACTGAGGTTTTGGCATTAGATACAGAGTTGGTGTCTCAGAAACTGAGTAGCCAACAAAGGAAGGAACGCTGGTGAATATCACAAAGGGTCAAACAGAAGCAAACAGGGAGATACCAGTTTTTACTTCCAGAAAAGACTGTCTGGGGTGGGCTGGAGGAGGAGAGCCTGGCATTCCCATGGAGGGGTGGGTCCTGCACGCTGGCACCCACCTGCTTCATGAGAAGGTTCACTGTGCACTGTATGATCCATTCCCTGCAATGCTGGGATGTGGTTTTAGAAACTAGTCAGCTCTGGACAAAAGCTGGCAAGCGAGATGATGCTACTGAAAACAGACGTATGAAGTCCTATGCAGAGACTGGAAGGCTACACACTACACGTCACACACTACAGAGATGATCTTTCTCGGGGAAACTTCTTTTTGACAAAGTGTCTTGCCATGTATCTCTAGTTGGCCCAGAACGCATTACGTAGACCAGACTGACCTCAAACTTGTAGCAATCCTCCTGCCTCTGCCTCTGTTTTCCAAGTACTAGGATTACAGAAATGTGTTACCATTCATGGCTGGGAACTTTTCTCTATACTTTTACCATTTCCTGAGTACTTTTGCATTAAGTACATTACTTGGTTTTTTTTGAGACAGGGTTTCATATAGCCCAGGCTAGCTCCTGGTCCTCCTGTCTCTGCCTCCCACATGTTGGGATTGCGGACATGCACCGCCACACCTGGCTCTCATATTTACAGTTCCCCTGCCATTTCCCTCCCGTTTTCTTTTATTACCACTAAGATCACAGAGTCATCCCCGCACTTAACATTTAAACTCCATTTACGGTGGCAGGATAGAGATGTCCTCAAACATTTGGGAGACCTGGGTTTTATTATCTTGTCATTTGTCCCATGCATGTCCTATCTTTCTAAAGTATTCCTCCTTCATAAAAGTCTTTATAAACCAACAGAATTATTGTATTATTATTTTCTGCCTATTATAATTAATACTGGTTGATTTCCGCCAACTTAACAAAAGTTACAGTCATACGGAAAGAGGAAATCTAAATCGAGAAAAATGCCTCTATCAGATTGTCTGTAGGGGAGCCTGTAGGCCATTTTCTTGATTAATGATTGATGTGGAAGGGCCCAGCCACTTGGGATGGTGCCATCCCTGGGCAGGTGGTCCTGGGTTATATAAAGAAGTAGGCTGGGTAGGCCATAAAGAGAAAGCCAGTAAGCAGCCTTCACCGGTGGCCTCTGCTTCAGTTCCTGCTCTGACTTCCCTCAATAATGGACCGTGACCTGTGAGGTCAAACATCCCCACCCACCCCCGCACACATTGCTTCTGGTCATGGTCTTTATCACGGCAATAGAAACCCAGTCATGATATAGACCTGGAATGTTTAATTCAAGTATTTCCCATCCATCCACAGTGAAATAATCTCTAGATCCTGGTTCCTCAAATGCTCACCCCCAGATGGGAACCAGCACTGTTGGTACCACCTGGGAGCGTGCTCTAACTCCAGAAGCACGGGCTCATATCAGGCCTACTGAATCAAAGCCCACCTTTCAATAAGATGCAGGGATGACTCCTAGGTCCAGGTACCCCAAGTCTCTCCAGGGCTGGAAGGGTGGGAAGCATTAACTACAGCAGCATCACTGGCTCTAACATCAGGCTGCCCGGGAGGTACAGAGCTTGATGCTAAGTGAGTTGAGGATGCTGGGGCCCTGAGGTCAGTCTCTAGCAAGAAAGAAAAAGAAGAGATGGGAGAGAGACAGAGAAGAGGATGGGAGAGGGAGGAACGTGAAGGAAGAAGGAGAGAAAAAGGAGCCAGTTCATCTTAACAATCCCAAGGTCCATCAGATTCAACAACAGGGTTTCGAAAGTTGAGGGTTTGGGCTCCGTGCATCCTAACCCTGTGCTCGACTCCTGAACGACATCCCCAGCCTTTTCCAAACGTTTAAAAGTTTGAGTCAGGTGCTCATGAAGCTGCCCTGGCCCGGAACTCACTCTGCAGCCTGGGCAGGCGAGTAGTTAGAATTGCGGGCCTGTACCACAGGCCTGGCAGCAGGAATTTTAACTAAGGAGCCAACAGGGTGAGCAGCACAGAACCAGGTGCTCCTGGTTCCATTTAGTCCTGAGCAGCTATATCCATGCTTGGTCTATTTAGGTAAGTAGGTTTGTTGCTGTTTGCTTTCTAAATAAAAAGGAAGAAGAGGCAGGGTGCACGTTCACGTTAATTTCTGAACTTCCTTCCCAAGCTGGTGAAGGGCCCGTGGGAATTTAGTTCAGTGCTCCTGGGCCTGTAGGAGGAGCCATCTATGGGACAATGTGGTGTGGATGTTGCAGCTACTCTAGCTGTGTCATTGCTGTATGGGGCCCTTGCCGTCTGCCCCTGGGCTGTGTGGCTGGATGCGGGCAGAGCCCCCACCCCTACCCCTCTTCAGGCTTGATAGCGAGTGGTGGAGGCATCCGGGAGAGGACTCACATCCTTGGGGCCAGCTCACTGAGCTCCTTGGAGGTGACCTCCTGTGGCCCTGCCCTTGGCAGTCCTGGCGCCTCACTTCTTCGTGAGCTCCGGGGTCCTGGAAGACAGCCAGGGTGCTCCTTGGTCATCTGCAGGAACACACACAGAAGGAGCCATTAGGACTGCAGGAAGTGACTTAATCAGCTCAGCACCCAAACACCCCAAGGAGTCTGCACCTCCTGTCCTTTGCTCCAGTCTTTTCACCTTGTTGGGATCTCACCTTAGGACTTAGTTCAAATGCCCCGGGCCACCATCTGTCTCGTAGGACGCTGGCCTCTCATGCTTTACTTCGGTCATACCCCATTATTTAATAGGTCTGGCAAGCCAACACCCAGGCCATAGGCTGACTCTGCTCCCTGCCCTGTTTTAAGTACCTTACATACATTAGCTCATCTAAATGTGCTAACCACCCTGCCAGACAGGCACTGTTATTCCCATTTTCCAGAGGAGGGAACTGAGGCCCAGAGAGGTTGCATAACTGTCCCAAGATCACAAAGCTGATAAATGACAGAACCAATATTCGAACTGAGGTGGCCTGGTTTCAGAGTTACGTAGAATCTTTTATTACCCTTCAAAGCTCTTTTATCATTCTGCAATCATTCTGATTCGATTTGCGAAGTGCGACTCTTCCTCATAGAGGCATAAGCGCATCCATGGCAGGTGATTTTCTGTTCTATACTATATTCCTAGAAAAGTACCTGGAGTTTCCCAATAACTGCTGTAAGAATGAATGAATTACTGACTGAATGGTGTTCTAAGTAGACTCTCTCAGGACTACTTGTTGGAGTATACAGATGCCATCACTTCATTAACAATTGCTGTGAACTTAGGACCAAATAAAGAGCAAATGCAGACTTGTTGGGCAATGGCTGGGCTTATTCAGGCTGCACCCACTGCTAACTCAGGTTCAGGCCCAGTGGGACATCATGGTAAGAACCTGAAGCTAACTCAGGTTCAGCCTCAGCGGGGGTACCATGCCACCAGCAGTAGCATCCTGGGTAGCACTGAGACTGTTGTTAAATCCAAAGGGCTTTGGGCTTTCAATACGGAGCCCCCACTCCATGTCAGATATTTAGGGTGCCAGGGCACAAAACAAGTCAGACTCAGGCTAAGATTGCACAAAGGCTGGAGCAAGGAATTCTGCTTGGTAAGGGGTGTGTGGGGCGGCCTGACACGCAGATGCTATTCCTCTAAAGCTGGCCTTGAATAAGTGAGAGTTGGCCAGGAAGCAAGTGCCTGGAGGAGGCAGACACACATTCTTGGAAGAGTTTGCACTTATATAATATCTTGGCTATAGCTGACAAAAGCTTCAGGCTGGGTCCTCAATACTGCATGAAACCAAAGAGTCTATTGAAGGCAATTATTTAAATGACTCAGTTTCTCAGAATTTTAATGTAGTCTGAATTGTTCTGATAATTGAGGCTACAGAAACAAAAGGTTGAGTCGGGTGTGGTGGCTGATATATGCAATCCCTGCACTCTGGGAGGCAGAGGCAGGAGAGCCACGGCAAGTTTGAGGCTAGCCTGGTCTTTGTGACAAGTTCTAGGGTAGCCTGGATCACATAGCAAGACCCTGCCATAAAAAAATTAAACACAAGGGCTGGGAGGATATGCTCAGCTGCTCAAGAGCCTGTGGGGCAAACACTGAAAACCAAAAGGCATAGGAAGCCACGGGGGGGGGGGGGGGGGGGGGAGTGTTGATTCCCAAGGCTGCGTGAATAGCTAATCCGAAAGATTTTAATTTGCAAGAGAGAATACAGAAGAGGACTCAGAGGAAATCATTAGTTTACTGAACTTGGTTTCTCTTTTGTTTGTTTTTGTTTTGTTTTGTTTTTCATTTAAAAGGAAACTATAGGGAACTAGAGAGATGTTAACTAGAGCAGTTAAGAGCATTTGCTGCTCTTCCAGAGGACCTAGGTTCAATTCCCAGCACCCACATCAGGTGCCTCGCCTTAACTCTAGCTCCAAAGGGATCCTATGCCTCTGACCTCCCATAGTGGGTACACATACACATACACAGACATGTGCACATAATTAAAATATTTAAAGAGGCAGCATAAAATTATGAGGAGGAAAAAACTTTATCTAGGCATGATCCACAGAAGTTATTTCATTCCCAGAAGAGTTAGTGGCTTGTCATTTTCAAGAGAGGGGTTGAATCCTAAAGTAATACAGTGTCTCAAAAATGAACACTTGAAATAGCTTCCAATCGTGAAAAGCTGGCTCCATTTTAAACAATATGACTCATGAGGCTTTGGCAAGTCAAGGATTAAAACAGAATCCAGCAAGCCCTTGAGTTGGGAGTCTACATGTACGTAAACGACATTTCTCCTGGCGCCACGTCAGGCTGTTGTAGTAACTCATCCGAGGTTGAATACGCCACATCTAGGATGACTAGAGAGCACCAGGGAGAAGGGGCCCAAGTGCACTGGCGTGCGTCAGTTTTCCCTTTAATGTCCTCAAGCAGCACCTCCAAGCTGGAGATTACACTGTCCACTTCTTGGGTAGAGACTGATAAACAGGCGTCTTCTGGGCTGTATAGTCAGCTCTCAGGCTAGGGACACCAGCTCATAAAGAGGACCCTGGGCTGTGTTATTCAAGTTGTCTGTGTTCAGGCAGGAAGGAACATGCACATCTGCCCCGAGTTGCATCCTGTTTGGAGTTTCGTCCCAGCGGTCCAGACTCCAGTCCTCACTCACTGCTTCCAACGTCCCTACTCTACCCTGGCAGGATTAACCTGGCTTCTCTGGACTTGATGTCAAGGTCACTCACGTTTGCTTTTTTTCTATTATTATGTATGTGTGTGTTTCTGTGTCTGTGTGCAAGTGTGCCACAGCACTTGGGTGGAGGTCCAAGGCATGGAAGCTGGCTCTCTCCTATCTGTGAGTCCCAGATATAAACCCTGGTCACCGGGCCTGACAACATGGCCCTTACCTGCTGAGCTATCCGGCCAGCTGCTGGAGAAAATCCCTGTTTCTCACAAGTTGGATGCTAGTTCTTTCTGCAGAGTTGTGGAAAGGGAACCCAGTTTTACACTAGAATAGGAGCACGAGAAACCAGTGCTTTCTCAGTGAGCCACATCCCTGCCCCCCCCACCGTTCCGAGAGCCCTGATTCTGAGGAAATAGTTGCCATGGGAATTTATAGGAGGGGAAATAAAAGCTGCACCCATTCCAACAAACTTGTTATGAATGTATATACATATTTATATAAGAACATACTTTCTCCAACACTCATCTAAATAGCTTCGGATTAAATAGGAAATTTTAAAAATGGGGGGGGATCAGGGCTGGTGAGATGGCTCAGTAGGTGAAAGCACTTGTTCTGCGAGCTCCGCAACCTGAGTCATCATGGGAAATGCCGGATGCATGCGGGGACGCACAGCTGTAACCCCAAAACACCTGTGGTGGCAAGGGATGGGGGAAACAGAAGAATCATCTAGAACCTTCAGACCTGCCGGGCGGTGGTGGTGCACACCTTTAATCCCAGCACTCGGGAGGCAGAGGCAGGTGGGTCTCTGTGAGTTCGAGGCCAGCCTAGTCTATAAGATCTAGTTCCAGGACTGGCTCCAAAGCTACAGAGAAACCCTGTCTCGAAAAGCCAAAAAAAAAACAAAAAAACAAAAAAACAAAAAAAAACCCTTCAGACCAACTGACCTGGACAGTTGAGGAAAGGAGAGAACCCACACCCAAAAGTTGTCCCCTGATCCCCACATGCATGCCATGACACTCATGTACCCCCATTCATACAGAAGCACATGTACACACACACACACACACACAATTAAATCATAGAAATTGGGACAAGGAGAGAGCATATCTTAAGACAAAGAAGTGAGGGCTGGAGACACAGGTCAGAGTGCTGAGTGCTTGCCTAGGCTATCAGTGACTTTTCTGGTGCTAAGATAAAACACTATGGGGCTGGAGAGATGGTTCAGAAGTTAAGAGCGCTGACTACTCTTCCAGAGGTCCTGAGTTCAATTCCCAGCAACCACATGGTGGCTCACAACCATCAGTAATGAGATCTGTTACCCTCTCTGGCATGGAGATGTACAGTCAGTACGAACATTGTATACACAATAAATAAATCTTAAAAAAAAAAAGATAGAACACTATGACCAAGATGACTCACAGGAGGAAGGACTTATTCAGGCTAATAGTTCCAGAGTGACAGAGGCCATCACGGCAGCAGGCAGCAGGCACGGCAGCTGGCACTGAGAGCTCACATCTTCAAATGCAAGCATGAAGCACAACAACAAAAAAAAGTGAACAGGAAATGACTCAAGTCTTTAAACTCTCAAGACCTGCCTCCAATGACATGCTTCCTCCAACAAGGCTGCACCTCCTTAATCTCCACAACAGAGCTTCCATTGGGGAACCAAGTGTTCAAGTACATGAGCCTACGGGGACATTCCCATTCAGATCACCACGTCTAGCAATTCAAGATCCAGTGGGAAGGAAGCCTGCCAGGCAGTATAACACTGGGCTCAAGGACATGCCCGGAGGCAACAGATGGTGACTGAAGAAAAAAAGACTTGGAATATAGGAAGGATATTTGGGGGGGGGAGGATTTATGATCTTTTCTATAAAATGGAAGGTAAGATTGTATTTTGGAAATATCAGGGGGAAGGGATTGATGGGGGCAAGCTAATATCTTGATTACAGATTCTTCCGTTAATGTGTAAAAAACAAATACCTATTGGATTTATCCTCATGAGCAAGACGTATCAGATCCAAAATTATTTTTGCATATTAGTGTGTATGTGTGTTGCTAGGTAAGCACACTGTCACTGAGATACATCCTGTGTTTAAAATCTATTTATCCACTTCTTGACTTGAGATGGAATCTCGGGTAGCCCAGGCTGGCCTGGAATTTACAGAATAGTTGAGAATGACCCAGGAGAGATGGGTGTGCGCAACTGTACCTGCTTTATTTTGATTTTGATTTTGAGATAGGATCTTATGTAGCCCAGCCTTGAACTTGCTATGTAGCCAAAGCTGGCTTTGAACTTCTGATCCTCTTGTTTCCACCTCTTGAGTGCTGAGATCACAGGCATGCAGCACCATACCTGGCTTCCAAAGCTAATACGGTTTTAATAACAGCACAGCTGCTGAAGAAGCAAGCAATTACACAACAAATTTGCCAAATTCTCGCCCCTGCGGAGAGGCATTATCTACATTAGCTATTGGGCGGACCTCTAGTAAGGTTCTGCATTATTGCCGTGTTAGCCCACATGAAGCTGAAGCCCCTGGCATTGCATGGGGTGCTACCCCTTGCCGTGTTAGCCCACATGAGGCTGAGAGCCCAATTTGAGCTATCGGCCCTTGCTTGTCCTGATGTGGCTCCAAATAAGTGTAGAGAAAGGCTGAGTACCTCCCTTTTCCCAGTGTAGAGAACTTCTCCCATATATGGGATATAATTACAGTTCAAATCCTTTTGATTTATATTCATACCAGACACAGTGTGGTTGTAGCTAGGATATAAATAAACATTGTATAACTTTGGTCTCAATGTGGACAGAGGCCTGTCTTGAAAATGGCTGCCAAAATGAGAGATTCCTTGGGAAACAAATGTACGTACTCTATCAATTTCCTTATAAAAGCAGAAACATGTGGCAAATATCCCCCCCCCCGAACAAAAATAAAAAACAAGCCTCTGGGGAGAAAACCAGTATTAAGCCCATCGCTGCTGGCTAATTACGCAGCATTGACATAAGGTAGACAGCTTTCATTTATTTTTCTAAAAAGTGAAATTGTGCCTCAGGGAAAAATACCTTAGGACGCTGTTTCCAAACATCAATCGTTAAAATATTTTGGCATCCAGAGGTCCTGTTAAAATGCTATGTGGAAAGAGCTGAACTTGACAGATATTAAATCTACTCAATGGAGTCTTTCAATTCATACCAGGAAATTAGTGAAAATAAGCTTAGCCTGGAGTTCTAAAATGAGTTTTAAAATTATTTAGAGCAGAGAGAGAAGAGAATGATTCCACAAAAAAAGTGGAAAGTTCAATATGAGGGTGAATCCAAATGTCTAATGTGACAACAAATGCCTTTGTCTGACTTTAAGCTTTAGCATTTTCCTTGTCTCGGGATCTATGGCTGGCCACCCGCAATCTAAGCCATCTGCGGAATGGGTATCATGTTTATGTCACGGAGAGTTGGAAACCAGTGAAGTCAAACTATCTTAAGTCAGCTCCATCTGTGCACACTCCATAGACTGTAGCTGCTGGTGGTGCACATTCCTATCGGCATGGGGGCACACACCAGGGCTTTGGAGGCAGAAGCAGATGGATCTCTGTGAGTTTGAGGCCATCTTGGTTTGTACAGCAAGTTTCAAGTCAGCCCGAGCCATATGAGACCCTGTCTTATAAAAAAAAATGCTGAAAATGAATAAACATGACTTTGGAAACCTATTGACTATTGAGTGTAGAAATGGCTGACCTGGTAGATGTTTTCCCTTCTTCCTACAGCCGCTCTGTCTTCCTCTGCAGGAGGCTGGCCCTGGCTCCACTGCATTATCAGGACCCTTTTATTCTGGCTTCTATTGTTTTTAGCCAAAGGAAGACAGCAGCAGGAGAAAGGAGTTGGCTAAAGGTGAGGTGAGAGTCCTGATTTTTCCTATTCTCCCATTGTTGTTCCATCACAGACAGATTGGCTGTCTCCTTCTACCAAAAGCCACAAAATATCTCAGCTACTCCTACAACTGCAGCTGTTCCCTTCAGCCCCAGGGCATGCATTTCCTCTGCTCCTTCAGGCCTTGGGGTGAAGTAGCTCCCCACATCCTTCACAGGCTTCCCTTAGCCTTGCCCAGGCTGTTGTAAAGCAATGCCTTTTTTTTAAAATATTTTTTAGGGTTTATTTTAACTTTATTTTATGTGCATTGGCGTGAAGGTGTCAGATCCCGCAAGTGGATCTTCAGACAGTTGTGAGCTGCCATGTGGGTGCTGGGAATTGAACCCGGGTCCTCTGGAAGAGCAGTCAGTGCTCTTAACCACTGAGCCCTTTGTCCAGCCCCAGCAATGCCTTTATTAAGCTCTCCTCAGTTACCACATTCGAGTCAACCATCTGGTCCCTGCCAGGAAGTGCCAGTCTGTGAGTCTCACAGACGTCTCTGGGAGGTGGAAGGGATGGGACAGGTCTGACCAAAGTGAGGAAGGAGAGTATCAACGTGGGGTAAGGTAGAGTTCACAGTGCACATCGATGTCCAGGAGATGAACGCAGACGCTGACAGCCACAGGCAAAATGGGAGGGCTAGCCATTAGACACTCTGAGAGGAAACCAGCAGTTTAAGCCGTGAGAGGGGGCAAGGTGGTGAAAATAAAGAGGGTACAATGGGAAGAAATGGCGGGCATAGTGCTGCGTACCCGTGAGTCTTCGTATATGGGAGTCAGAGATGGCAGAATCATCGCAAGTTCAAGGAGTGCCTGGTCTACACAGTGAGTTCTAGGTTAATTGGGGCTATATAATAAAGCTCGGTCTAAAAGATCAAAAGGATTTTGGTATTTAAATCATATTTCAGAAGATGGCATGGTTTATCTCATTTAATTTGCTAACAGTGCTGAGATTAAGGACATGCTACAATATGTCTAAAATCATACACTTAAAATCCAAATGCCTTGTACTATGTTCTACTAAGAAGGTTGGTCACTTGGAACTCTGTCCTCGGCCCTTTCCACTTAGTACCCCATGACTCTTTGTAGGCTGGGGGCATCTCACCCACACCGTAACTTCAACTATTCCGCCAAAGCATCTATTCTGATCCAGGTACCATTGAGGCTCAGATCCATTGCTCTGCCTTCGTGCAGCTGTATCTCCTCACTTGAGAGTCCTTAAGGGGACCGCAAACCTCCTAAGTTATACTCGATTCCTGACCTGCTTGTCACACCCTTTCTGAATCGGATCCTCCACTTTGATTATTTTCCCCTTTAAATCTGCCAGCCACTCACCATCCTCATTGCCAGCCTTGATTCAGACCCTTATAAGTTGCCCAGTATTGGCTTCCTAACCAGTCCCTACCTACAGTCTCACCCCCGTGGTGCCTGCTATGCCTTGACTTCAATGCCTTCCCCATCATTCCGCCTTTAAAGTCAGGACGCAATCCAAGCTCCTTTCATGACATGGTCCTCATCTGTCCCACTAGTCTTCGTGTGCACTCTGAGCTCACACCAGTTGCGTGTGGCCTCTGTGGTATTCCACTTGCCGTTTCTTTTTGATTTGGAAGATTCTCGTCCCCTGTTCTGCCAAGCTCACTCTGTTCCTCTTACAATCCCCAAATGAGCAGTCCCTTTGAGGACCATCGAGTGTCTCCCCTTGATGGCAAAGGACGAACTTCCGCTAGGCTGCAATATGCACGCTGTCATAGCCCTCCAACTGCATTTTAACGATCTCTCCACCAATCTGTTCCTAGTAGAATAAAAGACACTTGCAAAGGAGGTGTTTCTCTAACTCCCTAGTGCTTGGGACATTTTAAAAAAAGTGCTTGATAAGTGTTTTCTGAATGACAGGGCAGTTAATTACGGTGATGAGTAAATGAATGAAAGGATCAGTTATTAATATGTTGAGTAAACGATCACTGATCCCTTCCTGGGTTTGGCTCTAGTGTGTGGTGTCTGCAGCAGGTTGTCCTGAAGCTTGCTCAAGCCTACATTGTTAGGTCCGCTGGCTGCTGCTTGTGCTCACTCCGTGGCCTAAACTCCATCTTCCACATCTTGGACTCCTATGCTCTGCCCAGTTTCAACCTACACCTCCATTCCCTACGACAGCAAAGCTGTTACGGTGACCCCACACATTAGTCATTTGATTGGCTGTGATGACAGGCAAGGGTGTAGAAGCCTGTCGAAGGTTCTGATCTGAAAGTCCTGCTTTGAGTTTCATGTCTAAGTGTTTTCAGAGTCTTACATGTCGTGTTGCCAGATACCAGCTACTTTTACAATGAAAATTTGCCAGGGCCCGACCACGATGGGCAGGTTCACCCTTTATAGTGACGTTCATAGTCTCCTCTGGAACATTCCATGGCCTCAGGTTTATCGCGAGGTCACTGGTGAGATATGTCTAGCCTCCTCAGGAAGAAAAGAAGCATAAATACACAGATAAATAGAATTCTAAGCCATGTATCTCCAGAAACTAAGATGGCTAATTTTCCTTCTCCCTTCCTCCTCCTACCGCTGACCAGACGATGTGGTACTGTGGAATCCTCCACATTTACCCACCGCAATTCCCAAATAAATATGAAAAAAACTGGATAAAGTTCATTACCAGCCTTAAGTCTTGCAAATGACAGAAAGAGTCCTGTTTTACTCTTTTGGAAAATTCTTGTACCTGCAGTTTAAAAAAAATGCAATATTTCATTCACAGCATGGCCTCTTCTGTTTGACATTCATTGTTTCTATAGCTATGGACAAACTCTGAAGTTTGGGGCTGGCGAGATGTCTCAGTGAGCACAGGTACTTTCAGCTAAACCTGACAACCTGAGTTTGGTCCCCGGAACCCACAGAGTGGACAGGGAGAACCAGCTCCTGCAAGTTGTACTCTGACCTCTGCGTGTGTGTGCACGAGCATGCATAAGCGCACATGTGCATTCTGAATAAGTTACCTTAGTCTTCAGTAGGTCAGTCTGTTCTTTCAGTTTCTGGCACATCTGCTTTCCTTGGGAGATCTTTTGAAATATGTAAGAATTTGGGGGAGGCTCTTTCTGAGTGGTTGGTGTCAGCTTCCAGTGACGTTTCTCAGGTTCAACTCCTATGCAGAAAAGGCTAAGTTTGGCTACCGTTCATTTCAGCTTACCACAGCTTTACTAAATATTACCAGTAGGAGTCTGTAACAATGAGCACCATATTTTTAACGTTTAAAAATGCTTCTTGAAATAATAGTTCAAGACACTACCTGTGAGGGCTTCTTGGCGGGTGTGTGTGGCAGGCTCCATCTGCAAAATTAAAGAGGAAGACGGCATTGGCTGCGGGGACTAACCAGTGACACCACTATTCAGAATGCCTTGCATCCTGGTCATTGAGGGGCAACACAGTGCCAGGACCTAAGCTGTGATCGCCATGTTGAGGCTGAGTTTCACTGTGACACTGGAACACTGTGACTGGGTGACACGGGCAATTGCTCGTAAGCCTCAAACTTCTTGGTGATAAAGTGGGGGCAACAGAGAATGTACCTTGCAGGGCTGCTATCCGGATTAATTGGGGTACACACTCAGTTGATATTCATGTGTTTGACACTAGCATGTAAAATATTCCAACACTTCCCCTAGACTTAAGCTCCACAAGGGCAAGGACCCTTGTCAGTTGTGTCCCAGGTCTGCGGCTGATGCTCTTGTTAACACCAAACCCGGCAGCCAGACTCTAGGAATAATACAACATGCACTAAATGCAAAACACGCCAAGATGGTGGTGGTCCCTACTGCTGCAGGCTGACTGAACAGGGGTTTAAACTCTTGATTAATTCGTCTTTGGGACCTTGAGAAACATATACATGCTAGAGAGATAAATGATTGTTCAAAATTAGACTCTGACCATTATGGATATAGCCAGTAAAGAAAACTGCTAGCCCCAGTTCTCCAATCGAAGCTGTTAGGACTTGTGGGGAAACTCAGCTCAGTCAAGCTCACTGACATTCAAGCATTGCTGAGGAGAGATGAGTGGACAAGTACTCTGATCCCACAAGCCACAGGCCACTAAGAACTGGCCATGCATGAATGCCCTCTTGTATAAAGACAGAACCACAAGGCTTCCCAATATTACAGGAATGTAGGTTTCTCTAAGACAAAAAACAGCCCAGTCAGGCCAGATGGGCTGCTGGTTCAAGGTGTGTGTGTGTGTTTGTGTAGTCCTGGGTTAGAAGCGGGTATCTGCCCAAACCTTCAGGGTGTTCAGTTGAACTGGAAGGGTGTTACAGATGAGAGATGTGGGGTGTAACAGAGGGTGTTACAGAGTGAGGCCAATGGTGCGTCTCTATTCAGAATGCCCTTCATACAAGGCTTAAAAGAAAGATGATCCAGTAAGGAAGAATTACAATTTTTCCTGTCAATTTTTTAAAAGATGAATTTACCTATTAACTTTAAATAATCAATAAGATCCTGAACCTCTCAGGAAGGGAAATTAGGTAGAGATGAGAAGACAGGATAAGGAAAAGGAAAAATAGTATAGATTAGCTATTAACCAAATTTTATACTAAATAGGCATTAATAAAATATTTGAATTATAGTATTAAAGATCTTAGCTTTATTCATTTGACTTTAATAACTGAGGGAATAATGGCCGTAGGACCCAAGGCAAGGCCTCACTGGGAGACAGCAATGGAAATCTGAAGATAAGGTCCTTCAGAATTTGTAGATCTACCGGAAGAAACAGATCCCTCCAGGCTATTATGATCCAAAGTAGCTGAGATAAACTGAGAATAGAACTCCTATCCAACCCTGTCATACCATCCTGGTACAGATTCATCTCAAAACTCCTAGCCAGTGTCTCACAGAATACTTGACTATCAATGTCTATTGCTACTCTGTTCGCAATGGCTCGGTCA
>PVIU01017349.1:0-40762 GCA_004026605.1 Ondatra zibethicus
GTCCATAAAAGGAATCAAACACAAATGTTCACTAACTTTTAATCAGATTATTCCCAGATGGAAATAGTTCACATATGCACTAACAAGAACATATCTAAATATCTATATTATTTAAAAGAAACAATTTTCTTTACTGGCAAAGTGAAGATTTTGTAATAGCTTTGCCTTGTTTAATATTAATTTTATTTTTTATAGAAAAAATAGTACACGGATGAAAATAGAACAGTTGGGAATGAAGAAAGTTGTTAAAAATTCAAGGCATTTACAATGTATTCCATTTGATTTGCTTTTCAAAAAATGTGATTTCCCTGGGGAACGCAGAGCTGAGAAAATGAGAAAATGACCTTCGGGAGATAAGCCTTCACATACATACATAAACAACGTTCTGTTTGACATACCATGGGCCAGGTGTAATATAAAAATCTGAAGTATTTGCATGTAGATATTGAACTACTGTTTCCTTTGATCTGTGGATTCTCTAATCACAAACAATCATTAAAAACCATTAGACTATGTGAGATTTTATGAATTTAAAAAATAGATATCTTATTTTACTGATGAAGTGGCAATCCACATGTTGCAATATTCCAGTTGCTCAGAGTATACAATGACAAAAAGAACTTGGCTTTTCATTTTGAATTTTTATTTCTCCTTTTTCAGAATTACCTACTGTAAAGAAAATGTTGTGGATCTTTCAAAAACCTGTTCTTGCATGAGCTTATATATGCCATCACATATAATCAGTTTGCACCCAAATGTACTCTATCTTGATGTATCTTGGAGAAGTTCCTTTCTGATATGCCTCTATATTTCTCAAGTCACAACATGCCATAGCATAAACATGTCAATATATTATATCTCTTCTTATGGTATGTATACCTCTTGCCTGTATATTATGTTTAGTTTAACATGTTTCTTACTAATGAGCATTTAGTTTGCAGGACTGGAGAGATTGCTCAGTGGTTAAGATCATGTACTGCTCTTATAGAGGACCTGAGCATGGTTGCCAGCACCCATCTGAATCCCTGCAACCACTTGTAACTCCAGCTCCAGAGGATCTAATACCCCCTTCTGGCCACAATGGACAGCTGCAGTCACATGCATATACCCACACCCCCATGCATGCACATAATTAAAAATAAAATAAGATTTTCTTATCTTTTCCTGTTGTCTGTTCTCATGTCTTTATCAGTAATACTCACCTTAAAACATTTTTTCGTTGCAATTCTGACTATATCGTTTCTGTAATTTTCATTTCTTTCCTTATTAGTTAGGCTTAGTACTCAATATATCTTCGGCCAGTTAATTTTCTCTTCCCAAATTTACCAATTTTCTTGTTTTAGCAGATTTTGGAGGGATTTGGCACAGGGGATTCTTATGGCATATTCAGTTGTAACAGCATACATCCTGGGAGTGGGGTAGGGTGGGTGGAACGCTGTTCTTGCCACCTCTCCAGGTGGGAACAAGTGTAGTGATATTTCATTTGTATTTTAATAAATAAAGCTTGCCTGAAGGTCAGAGAGTAAAACAGCCCTACTGGCCAGCCTTACAGGCAGTGGTAACACACACCTTTAATCCCAGTAGCCACACTAGCGGAAACCGGGCAGTGCATGCTTTTAACCCCAGTGGTGCACCCCTTAAAACCAAGCCCTAGAGAGGAATTTAAAATGGGAGGATACAGTTCTTAGACACAGTCTCATTCTGAGATTCCTGGATGCAGGATCGCCATTTCTGACTGATGTTGAGGTAAGAGCCAGTGACTGACTGCTTTGCTTTTTGGATCTTCAAGTTGAACCCTAATTTCTCTCTCTGAATTTTCATTAATTGTGCTTCAAACAAGTGAATGATACAGTGTGGCTTGCCACCCAGTGGTTTTCCAATACCAAATGCTCAGCCCTGAAAACACACATACAAGTAACACTATACATGCTCAAGCAGGTTGTACTTATTGTATGTAGGGATATAAATGCATACAAATATTTGTCTATAACAACAATTAGTGAATAAAGAGATTTTGAATTTGAATGAAAGCAAGGGGGTTATGTAGGAGGGTTTGGAGAGAGGAAAAAAGAGGAAATAATGTAATTATATAATTTCAAAAAATAGATTAAAAAATCAGAGATGTCTTAGAAATATTTTTTAAAGAATTGTGGTTTCTGTTTTAAGGATAAACCTATAAAGGAACAAAGGACTATAAATATATCTGCTGTATGAATGATAAATGGGATATATGTCATTTGTATATTATCTTAGGTACAGTGGAAAATGATACATAGAGTAATAAGGAGATATTTGTTCTTGCTTCTGAGTTAGTGCCTTGTACTCTGTGGTGCAAGAGTCACTTTCATTCTAAACATTTGCCTCCATTGCTCCATTTCTAAAATACATTAGTACAGATGGGGAGTTAAAATTTTTATGTATTTTGGAGCTGAAAAATTACATGGTGTGTTAGTTTCTGGTACAGGCTTTGTAGCACTGGGTGAACTCTTTTTTTTTTTTTTCTGGAAGGGGTCATTGTTCCCAGGGTTGAGGAGTAAGTACTCCAAACACCAAACATTGTGAGTCCTTGAACTTGTAACTGTTAAGATAGGATTTATGTCTTATATTCAAATAAGGACAAAGGGCTGAGAAACAGAGCCACCAGCAGCTCTTACAGAAGTTAGCAAGTATGCACGAGCTGTCCAAGGAATGCAGTGAGGTTATAAATTGAGGTCTGCTCTCATCACAAATGCCCAGGGCACAACCAGCTGTGCTGTCTGGCAAGGGAAGAAATATTTCTTCTCTCTGCCCCAGGCCTTACCACTGTCACTTCCCTGGCAAAGCTTTGCACTGTCTCGTGCATGACAAAAGACCCCAGTTTCTGCTTCCAGGTCCCAGGTGCTTGCCTCTGTCGCCTTACTTCAGAGGTTTATCAGAGATAATAATTTAGAGGCCACTTGTCCCTTGAGTTCAGAGGCTGAGATGTCAGCCAGTAGCTGAGTCACAGGCCACTGGGTACCAGATGTTTGTAATGTGCTGGGTCCTATGTGGTTTGGGTCCCAGAACTGTGGCTAGAAGCAGCAAGGGGATGAAGAATGGGCAGACACAGACACATGTACAGTGAGGCCGGGGTCAGATACTGTTCTCTAATGCTATTGCTTTAACCTGGAACCTCGGCGTGTTTGTGTTTATTAGCTATAGCGCAGAAGATGGGGTTAGCTAGTCTAGGCAGGAGGTCTTTGTAGGTGGGCCATCTCAGGCTGCAAAAAGTCCAGATAAGGAAGTCATAGTTTCTGGTCTTTGCACATGCATTGATCAACCATTCATAAACACTCAGACTCCAGAGCAAAGAAAGCTTTGCCCTTCTTCCTGATCCGGGTCCACCTGACTAATGGCTTTTCCAGTTTCCCATGGGTCAATTGACCCTGGAGTTCTTGACAGTCCAGGCCTATGTCAAAATACACATTCACTCAAGAATTTCTCTCACTTGGGGCTTCGTCTACAATCTAGAGTGATGTATTGTCCAATGGAGGCATTCACTGTAATAGAACTCTAGACTGGCAACCCTTTCTAGTCCTTCCTCCCAACCTCAACCTAAGCAGAAACTGCTTGATTTCTACCACTATTAGCTGGCCTGACCTAGTCTTAAATTTTACTGTGACAGAACCATATAGTGTCTATTCTTCTTTCATATATCTTTATTCAGCATAACATCAAGGATATTTATCAATGTTATTGCACATATCAGCAGTTTGCTTCTTACCATTGTTGAGTGAAATTTCATTGTATAAATAAACCATGATTGATTTGTGCTGTTTTTGCCAATAAAGATTTTAGCTGTGTTAATGGTTTATAAGCTAAGGTACCTGGAACACATGTGCAAGTGGTCTGTGTACCTATGTTTGCACTTCTTTGGGACAAATACATGTAAGTGCATATGCTAGTCATATGTTAAGTCTAGTAGGCATTATGAGAAAGTGTTAATCATTTTTCAGAATGGCAGCACCATTTCCAACTTCCCTTCCAAGCAACATATGACCCTCAGCTTCTTGGCACATAACTGACTCTCGTAATTTCAGACACTCTAATGGGTATAGAGTAGTAACTCCATGTAGTCTTAGTTTTTATTTTGATGTGTTTATTGACGATTCCTGTATTTCTTGTTTTTTCCAAATATTTAGGAGATTTTGTAGAAATTGCTTGCATCGTAAGTTTAATTTTACATTCATGATCTTTTGTCATATATATATATATATTATTACTGTTTCAATCCTTCACCTTTTAATTTTCTTAATATACTCTTTCAAACTTTGCTTTTTTATTTGTGTGTATATGAATGTGTGTGTGTAAATCTGTGCAAAGAAGGTGAGGAAGAAAGATCAAAACTTAAAACAAGCAACACCCAAGCATATTTATTTCAGTTTTAATTGCCTTTTCAGCAATTGTACAGTCCAGAAGAGAATGTTAATGGCATAGGCTCATCACCCTACAAAGACACACAGATGCTTTACTTCTTTTCCTGGGAAGCCATGCCTGTTTCTCTACTTTGCTTATCATTTGATGATGACATCCAGGTTGTCTTTCATACACACATGTTTTTCTTGGGATTGTTTCTGTATGTCATAAACCAGAGTAGCTCAACCTTTCCACTGCAACAATTCCATTAGCTTTCTAGTGTTACTACAACTAAATACCACAGACCAAATTGTCTTCCACAACCAAAGTTTACTTCCCCACAGCTTTGCAGATGGAAAATCCAAGATCAAGGAATTTGCATGTTTAGTTTCTTGCGGAGGGGCTCTTTCCTTGGCCTTTGTCCTGCATCCTCACATCTTTCCTATGCATATCTGTCTCTGGTGCCTGTCTACATGTGCAGGACTCCTTCTTTGTGTACATAAAGTAGTTTAGAGTAGGGCCTACCTGTGATGGACCAGCTCAGCCAGGGCATTGGGACCGACAGGACAAGGTCTCAGGAATAGGTGGGTAAGGAGTCGGCAAATGAAAACAGACACAAGACTCAAAGGAATTGCATCTGAATGTGTCTTTGCTAGGCATGAGGCTCATTCTTATACAAAAAGATTGCTTAGTAGCATGTATTGGTTTTTCATGCAGTTCGGATTACTCTTAGAATCATTATATGAGATACATGATAATAGATTTTCATCAGACAGATGTCCCCGGTGTGAGTCTGTGGTTGGTCATGCTAGACATGGCTTGGCATTTGCTTCAATATAAATCTTTATCTAGGCTATGAGTTCTTGGCATTTTGAGCTATGGGCAAGCAGTTGTGGTTAATAGTCACACAGTCTAGAGCCCTTTTATATTTCTGCAATCTATGCAGAAGAACTTCTTTCCTTCTCCTCCATATTTCTAACTCCTTTTCAAACCTTCCCCAAAAGCAATCGCAAGAAGTTACAAGCATTTATCTTTATCCCATTTTTGCTGAATCTGTCTTAATTGCTTAATTAAGTTTGTCTTTTGTTCTTTATTTACTAAGCACCAGATTAAACCTGAAAACCTTTTTCCCTTGAATGTTAACACATCTTCCCCCATTAGCATCATATACTCCCGTATATGGCAATGTCTCATCAATGGACTCTGGAAACTTAAACATGCTATCTTCCCTTCCAGAAGAAACCAGACTGTATTCCTTAGAACACAAGCAGGTAATGCCAAAAGTGCAAGGGCTCCAATGCAGGAAGCACAGCACACACACACACACCTTCTCTGCGGGCACTCTTCTTTGAAGCTTGTGCTACATTTTACATGTGAGAGATCACGCAGACTCCGCAGGAGGTGGAGTGACACCCACCAATTACCTCAGCCAGTCTAACTCAGTCACCTCTTTAATAGCCCCCAGTCCACACAGAGCCATAGAATGAGGTACCTGGGGTTTTGGGCTTCAGCATACAGGCTTAGAAGTATACAGTCTAGTCCCTAGCAGTTCCTTGTTGTAGGACCTTCTCTCTGTTGTTCATTGGATACAAAACTTTCTCACTTTTATCCATGATTGTTTATTAGAACTTTCCAATTATGACAAACAAAAATGCCTTTAAGCACTGCCAAATATCCCCAAGGGTGTGTGGCAAACTCTACCTGGCCTGGGAACTAATTACTTTTATAAAAGATAATTTGTAGCTTGCTTGCTTCCTGTCACTCATTTCATAATTAAGTAAAATCACCTTGTGATTTGGATGAATATTAATGTAGCTATCACCTGCATCTGAATCCAAAAAGAATTTTCTTCCCACTACATCACAGGAGCTAAATGTTCAGTGATCAAGGGATTTCAGATGGATTTTGGACAACAAATTCCTTGGTTCTCATTGAAAAATCAGATAGGATGTTTTGTCTGTGTATCCATTATGTCTGTCTGTCTGCCCACCTGTCTGTCTATATCTTTTCTTTTTCCTTTTCATAATTCTCATAAAATCTAAACCAGCTATAGTAAGATTTTATTCCAGGTTTTCCTCTTCCTATATTTTCATTGTAGAATTTTTTTGACAACTAGAAATCTGGCCATTTCTGGAAATGACAATGGAAGAGTCACAGGTTTTCACTGGCTCTATTAGCCCAATCCACGATAAGCATGCCTTCATCAGTCATATATTCTCTAATGCCCCTCAGCTGCCCTCTGGGTGTGTAGCCCTCTCCTCTGCTAAGCTTTCTATGCCTTACTGGAGACCCCTGCATGGATGCTCATCTCACTGCTCTCTGATGGCCTGTGCTGGGAAGCTCTGCGAGCAGGATGATCTCTTTATCCTTGGATGTTGACATCTCATACAGGCTTACCCCTCTCCTGTACTCTGTTTTTGCTTCTCTGAGGCTCTAATATCCTCCATTAAGCACCTCCATTAACTTCAATATAGAAGCTGACACATTAATCAGATCTTCTTTTCCCACTGTACATGGCATTTTCCCAACCTTCTAGACTCCTATGGCTACTGATGGACTGATGATGTGCGTGGGTAACTTTTGTGCCTCCAGACTGGGACAGATTGCTCCCCATCCTCTGGCACAGATTTTGCCTAGCTGGTAGCTGACAATGGGTGGATTCTTTTCAGGCAGGAGCAGGAAGGGGCTAGAGGGTATTAGTATAAAGAAGTGAAATGGCATGAAGAGGTGTTGGTCAAGGGAGACCTGCTCAAATCAATAGCTATCATTTTTTTGCTTCCTAAGCTAGTCCACTTCTACCTATGGCACCGTTCTCTACTCCTAGACTCTTGGAGGAGAAGAACATTATCATCCATGAGTATCTGTTAAGTAAGTAGTTAGAAATACTTGTTGCAAAGCTTTTCCTGGACCTTAGGTATTTCCTCATGAGTCCAGTATGTTAAAGAGCATTTTTGCTTGGAATTGTTAAGCATTCGGATCCTGTAAGGGGAAAGAAAGTCTCCTCAGTTAAATGTCATGAGAATGTCGTCTTCTCTCGTGTCTTAGGCCCTGGGGTTCAGAGACACTGCTTATTATGTTGGATAGGGATTACATTCTGGCATTAAGACTCTGTTTAAATCTTGGAAATCAAACATAGATGTATTTTCCAAAAACTGTCATCAATTCATTGTTTCTTTAGACATGTCCTGGAGTTTGGTTTCTCTTTCGGTAAACTGAGACAACCTTTCTCGTTGGCCAAAATAAACAGGTCCGTGAAATAAAAAAAATTTAAAACCAAGAAAATTTGCATTTCCCAGGTGAAAACATTCATGTTCATACCAAGTATTGACTTATCTATAATGTCATTATCTTTATTAGAAACACTCCAAAGGGCAAAACTGTGGGTATTAAAGTACAAGAAAATGTTGGCCTAAAAATGTAGCTAACTAGACTATTTAAAGGACAATCATTCATGCCATTGACATTTGAAATAAAATAATCATGAAAAAATGAATGTCTTGGTTATTTTTTATGGGAAATCAGAGACTGTCTTATTGGTCCTTGAGTTTAATAAAATTAATTGGAATTTGTCCATTCTTGGAGAAAGAAAGATTGACCAACTACCTCTGGAATACTTTTCCTTTATATTTTTCCAGACCTATTTTTCTCTTTCATCGAATAAAATATCAGAGTTTTTACATTTCAAATTTATTGCTATAATTTTATGATAAACTATTAGCTTTGTTCACAATAAGTCACTTGGCCTAATTCCTCCTATATTTTATGGACTTAAATGACTTCAGCTGGATCATGTTCAGATAAAGTTATCAATTGTATTTGGTCTGGAAGCCCAAGGGATCAAGTGGGAAATAGACTGGACAAAGTGTCCTGAGATTGGAGTTCATGCTCCCATTCTGTGATGCTCTGGATAAGTTATTTTTCTCTGTGGCTTCAGTTTCTTTTGTCAAATGGAAGGAATATGCCTGCTTCTGATTCCTCTATGAAGCATTGAACACTGTCATAATGTTTGAAGATCCACAATGCAGAATGGTAGAAGACCCTGCTATTTTATATTTAATGGCCTCTTAGTTCATCTAGACAACAAGTGAATTTTTTTTTACATCTGCTTAACTTCCCATATTCCTCTTCTGTCATTGCTCTGGATTATCTATCCTGGAGAGTTTGTGAACCTAGTCTATATTTGCGCTTATTTTTCTTACTTTCTTCAGTTTTTCGTTGACCTTAGTGGTTTCTTCCTTCATGTCATACCTCAGTGTTACTTGTCTGCCCTGCTGTTATTGCCGTCAATGTATCTGATTCCCTTTTTTCTCACACACCTGCTAGTGGTGAACATACCACTGAGTTATAATTCAGTCCCTTTCCACCTGTTTTTGTCAACAAAATTTTATTATGACACAGACATGCTTGTTTGTTTTCTTATTATGAACGAAATTCCTGCCATTTGTGACAGTACAGACGAACCTGGAGCCCAAACTGTAAAATAAGGCAGATAGACCAAGAAAACTACTATGTGTTCTACTTACCCATGGAATCTAAACAAATTCAAGAATTCAGAACGGAGAATGGCGGTTATCAGAAACTAGGGATAGGAAATGGAAAGCTTTGATCAGCGGGCATGGAGTCTCAGTCATAAAGAATGAATTGTTTCTAGAGATATAGATATAATGCTCAGCATAAAGACTATAAAACTAGTTATTTTTGTTGTATGGCTCACCTTTAAGGTACTATATCTTAAGAGTTCTCAACATATGAAAAACTGGGTATGTTAATTAATTTTGTAATAATTAATTCATTATGTATGTACACAGGAAAGCATCATTTTAGTAAGCAAAACAAAAAGACAACTTTTCTCTCTCCCAAAAAGAGAAGCAGCTACCTACATCCTTCAAAATCCAAATTATTTACTATTTGGAAAAACATTACAAGAATGTTTGATAACTTCTGCTCTAGAGGGCAGTGATAGAGTGGAGTAAATAAACAAACAAAAAACAATAATGTCCCACCCCACTGCCCAATAAATTCCTAAGTTTTCTGATTTTGAAGGAATAACCGTGTGTGTGTGTGTGTGTGTGTGTGTGTGTGGCAGGGGCATACATGTGTGCAGGCCTAAGAAGGACATGGCATACTTTGCTCTGTCACTTCCCACCTTACTCTCTTGAGGCAGAATCTTTCACTGAACCTACAGCTAGTGGCAGCCCCACAGATCTGCCTGTTCCCAGTACACTGCAGTTCTTGGGTTACAGTTGTATATGTGGTATGCTACAGTTAACATGCATGCTGGGGATTGACATCTTTGTCCTCAGTGTTGTGCGGTTCTACCCTCTGACTCATTTCCCAGCCCCCTGAAGGAAGAAAGTTTTAAAAATTTCATTTATTTTCTTTGTAATGAAAATCAGCTTACTTAGACTAGAAAAGTTGTTGACATAAAGATCTATTGTTTTAATAGACAAAATAAGGGAGCCGCCTGCTTTTGTCATCTTTGTTTCTCCTAACAGTGTCAACTGTGCTCATATTTATTCTTTATATTTCTTTCAAGAAAGAAAACAATTCAGTTTTTTCAAATCGTACAGAGAATATTAAAAGACAAACGAGAAACAAAGTGCGATACCAGACAAAGTCCAACAGGTGGCTGTATTTCTCAAAGTTTCAAACCCAGCTAGGTTGTCTGTTGCCTGCAAATCCCAACTTGCAGCTCTCGCTTACCTGGAACCACCAGCTTTATGACAAAGGGCTGAACAGTGGGGGAGGAGGGTGAAGATGATGAAGAAAGACTATCACATAACCTGAGATTTCATTGACTTTATCTAGATCAGTGTTTCTATAGCTCACTGCACAGATCAAAAGGAATATTCATTTATACTGTGAGCCTGATTAATTACTCTGTGGTGTTCCCTGAAATTAGAAAAGAATCTGAAGCTCACATATACCATGTTGTAGCTGAGTGAATCTGATGGTTATTTGACTCACTAGATTAAGTGACTCAGCGAAAAGTCAACATTTCTATTTCATCCTGCTCTAGGTAATTTTATACATGTTATTGGTTAAAATCTTCATTCTTCCTTACTCTCAAAAGAGTTTGGTATATTTGTTTATATCATTCTATACAAAAGTGTTAACATTTGGAGTTGTAGCACACACCTTTGATCTCAGTACTCAGGAGGTAGAAGCAGGAGGGTCAGAAGTCCAAGGTCATCCTCAGCTATCTGACAAGTTTGAGTCAGGCTAGTATACTCTAATATACATAGCAAAGACCCTGTCTCCAGAAAGAGGATGGTGGGGGAAGGGAGAGAAAACATCAAGGCATCAATTTAGAAATGTATATGCTATATATAAGATATATACAAGTTTTAGAATATATAACCCTAACCTCGGGAACATTACAATAAAATATGAGCTATGCAAGGAGATATATCTCTATGTTGCAAATCAGAATAACCTATTTCTCTACTAACACTGTAATCAGATGTGTTTTTTCTACATCAAATTTTCTCTCTGTCTCTTCAGAAAATAAGGATCAGTGGAAAGACTGGAAAAACATTGGGAAGGCAGACTCTGTCTACTTCAGATACAGGCCTGTACTCAGATTAGTCACATAGAGTACAAGCCTCAGAAGCAGAACCTGAGTTGGACATTGGCATTTATTGAGTAAGTCTTCTGGGGAAACTGAGTAGGAAATGGGAATTTTAGGCCAGTAAAGAGACAATGACAACAGCTAAGGTACTGCCTCAGGCAAAAAACTATAACCCTATCTCTTGGAAAATGCTAGAACAAGCAACATTTCATAATGTCTATCATAGTAAATTGGGGTTTCACAAATATTTACGGCATCCTCAGGGGCATGTAAACAGGTTAGCATCAAATGAATGACCACAGATAGAAGTGCTTGTGATTTTTATTGTTTGGCTTGGTCTTTACTTTCTACTAGACATAAGTATGACCATCTGATAAGCCTAATTTTTTGTTTGTCTGTAATTTCTATTTTATTTGCAAATATTAGTCATATATATTTTGATAATATACATATATTAGAAAGATTATATTAAATTAATACATCTATTTTCTAATACACATTTTCTTATACATATTTTTATTTTGAAGAATAGCTAAATTTTATTGACTAAGCAATTTTGAAGTAGTTTAACTGCGTTATGCAGTATGGACCTTATGTCTTGAATATTTATTCCCTATGTCTAGTTGAAACATTGCCCCTTTGAACAACAGCTCTCAAAAACTCACTCCCCTGCCTCCAGCCCTTTTACTACACCTTCTACTTTTAACCACTATTTTCCTTTCTACTTATGTAAACTTAACATTTTTAGATGCCACACATAAAGGAGATCATGTATTTCTGGGCCTAGCTCAGTCCACTTATTAGCACAATGCCCTCCAGGTCCATCGATGTTTTTACAAAGAACAAGATTTCCTCTTTTGAAAGGCTGAGTCAAACACGTTATTTGTCTATTCATCTGCAAACTGACTATTTGAGTCACGCTTTAATAAACATAGGAGAGCAGATGTCTCTTTCAACATGTTGATTGAAATTGCTTTGGATATACAACCAGACATAGGATTGATGGATCAAGGTAATCCTACTTTCAGGGATTTTTTGAGGAACCTTCATACTGAACATCCTTAGTGATTATGTCTGTGGAAAAACATTTCCCCTTTCTCTATATCTTTGCCAGCTTTTATATTTCATCTCTTATTTAGTCATTATAACTAATGTGTAAGGTTTGATTGTCCTAATTATAAGTGCCTCTTTAGATCTAGCATAGCACATATGCAAGATTGTGGTAGTATCTTACAGGTCAATAAAAAAGTCGAATTTAGCCTTTTGAAGGCACATTTACAGTTCAAGAGAGGCTATGAGGTGGAGAGCAGGGCAATTCTGCTGAGAATATTTGGGGATTCTCTTTGATCTTTTCTTGAAAATACCATCTAGTGCCTGAGACTTTTTAAAACTTATTTCAAGTTTTATAAATTGGGAAACTTTTAATTGATGTTTCTATCTTACTGGATCTTGTGGGGTCTATTAAAATTATTGACTTCATATTGATTTGTCTCTTCAGTTGGTTGTATTTATTCAGAAATTCACAAGTTCACATATATTATAGAAAGAAAAAACAAGTACCTAAAGCCAAAGTCATTCAGTACAAGCCGTTCATCTGGACACATTCTTCTCAATGCTATGTGAACAGGACAGTTCCAGTTCAGGTAACGAAAACTATGCAATATGTGTGCGGCTGACTGAAATACCCATGAAAGATTTACTGGCCTTTTGTAAAAGTCCTTTGACTATAATTTGGAAAAGCAACTTTAGTCTTTTATCAAATTTGCAAAGGAAATGCTTGCTTTATCTGCATAGTATAGATGTAGAGATGTAGAGATATTGGTAATGTAATAAAGTAGATGTACAAAGTCCCCTTCTCCTGCCACTACGTACAACAAAATCGGAGGTCTTGTGCAGGTGACAGCATCTGCACCAAGAAGTCATGTTTAATATGCCATTCTGCAAATACAACCACTCCCATAACATGATGAAAAATCCCCCAAACACATTAAATTAGCCTCAAGAATATCATATATTTCAAGAATATAAGCTATATTTAAAAGCAAAGTATGCACTTTTTTTTTGAGACAAGGTTTCTGTGTGTATCTTTGACTGTTCTGGAACTCACTCTGTAGGCCAAAATGGCCTCAAACTCACAGACATCCACCTGCCTCTCTCTTCTGAGTGCTGGGATTAAAGATGTGCACCACCACTACCACCCGGCTAGTATGAACTTTTAAACATTTAGAAAGACACTTCCAAAAAGGACTTATGCTTTCCACCATACCTTTTATTGACTAAACCCCATGTCCCCAACAAAGGCTATAATTGGAAAACATCATCTAAATAAAAAGCAGGTCTCATCCAAAGCCCACTCCATCTCTATCAACCGTGGTCAAGTCTATACAAATGTAATATTTTTAGAAAAAAATTAAAATTAACTTCTACTACAAAGGTGTAAAGACCTTTGTGTTGGTTTCTACCCTTTCCCTGAACATGCACAATAGTTTGCTATAAATTGATAAAATAAGCTGTTATAAAATGTGCTATTTAGTAACTCAACTTTTAATATAATTATGCATGTCTAAATAACATCTAGAAAGACTAGATATTTTAAAGAAATTCCACATTAATTTTGAAAAACTGTACTCAGGTCTCAATGATTACACTAGAAAGGGTCTTCTAACCAGAGTTCTGGTTTAAAACCCTCAGTTTCTCCCAGCACCTCTTTCTCATATCAAATGTGATATTATCAATTTCACTTCCAAGGAGTCCTTTTCAAAGGTAGCTTTTCTGATGTGGGATGCCCTTCTGTATATATGTTGCTTTTATTGGTTGATGAATAAAGCTGTTTTGGCTGATGGCTTAGCAGAATAAAGTAAGGTGGGAAATCTGAACAGAGATATACACAGAGAGTAAGCAGAGTCAAGGAGATGTCATGTAGCTGACAAAGGAGAAAGACGTTATAGATTAATAGAAATGGGTTAATTTAGGATATAAGAGTTAGCCAGGAATATGCCTAAGCTATTAGTCAAGCAGTGTTATAATTAATTTAGTTTCTGTGTGATGATTTGTGTCTGGGTGGCTGGAAATGAAGAGCAGTCTCTGGTTACACCTTTCTATGAATTTAAACACAAAGTACACATATGTTAGCTCACTAACTCTCCTTTTATCATATCACCTATTTAATACCTAGATATTATAAAATTTTAATAACTCGCCAGTTATTTGTGGTACACACACACACACAGTCAGTGTAAATGCTAGTGTTTTCTAGCACATACCAACACAATTTTTTCCCATTTATTCCCTGCTGTGTTCCTCACCCAACCAACTATAGACAGCCCCTGCTATCAGAAGTGGCTTTCCAATTCCATCTTCAAACAGTATTTCCTAAGTTTTCAAAGGTTATTTTCACACAGTATTATTATTCCATTATTTATACTTTTAAATGCATCAACTTGTAAGTATCTAGAAATACTTGCCATTTCATGTCCAGTAAAGAGAAATAAAACTGAACATATGGCAATGATCATAATGCAAGATAGCTTCTAAATTTGATCATTTGGGCCCTGAACCATTATTTCAATGCTTCCTACTCTCTGCCTTCAACCAAAAGACAAGTGTAGGCTTATGAAAGGCTTCAAAATAGTAAAACAAACATCCCCAAACCATTCACAGAGAACAAGATTTCTCATGAATGTTAACACAAAGTGTTTTACTGACTACTTTAGCATACACTGGCAACCCCTTTAACATCTAGAGACTAGATGCTGAAGACCCACTAGGGCTATCAGTAGCATTTGGTGACCACCATTCTCTCATGACTTGCCTACCACCACCCAAAGTGACACATGCTATGTGACCTGGCTGCTGTGCTCCATAGTTCCCTCACCACAAAGATGCTCATATTTCTTCTATTTTCAAAGCACTAGAAGTAACCAGATATATTTAAAAATTATCACATGCTAATTACTGCAGGTCATTTCTTTCAGAACAAGAACTAAGTTTATTCATTTTCAAATTATGACTATTTTTACATCCTTTGCCACCTCTTTTTGTGTGACTCGCTAAGCAATTTTTGCCTTTGGATACATTTGGTGAACACCATTACAAAGTATGTTCACTTTTGGCTGCCTTAAAAGGGGATGGAAACAGCATCAGAAAGTATTAATAGGACAGCTGAAAATTTGAGAAGCCAGTATTTTAATTTTATTTCATTGTTCACAGCTGAATGAAGTTGGAGAGAGAGGGCAATTGATTCTTTATCATACCCCTGAGAACACGTGATATTACTCTCATGAGTCTTACAAAAGGAAGATTCTATGACTGTGCATTGAAGCTTTGGGCTCACTCCTGAATGCCTAGGCTTAATCCTGTTATAATTATATTCTCATAATATTCTAGATGTTGCAACTACTATCAGTTGGCCAATTAAACAATCGATTCCATATGGACATGTCTGTAGACTTCATGTCACAATATTTATTCTTAAAAAGTATTTTAACAGTATTTAAAGGTACTGAGTACTACTAGTACACTAATTTGAAGGTTGACTCAAAAACTCAGAGTATGTGAATGTTAAATTTTCATAACTTTTCCATAAAATCAACAATTTAGACTTGTTTTTAGAAATTATTGCTTGGTAAAACACATATGTTGCTTACCAATGTATCATCTTTATATTTCAAAGTATCAGCTCTCAAGTGCTTCCAACCCTACCCAACAACCATGGTAGAGATAGTGGAGATGATTTCACCAGAAGAGCACATAAGGTC
This sequence comes from Ondatra zibethicus, assembly GCA_004026605.1. Lineage (NCBI taxonomy): Eukaryota > Metazoa > Chordata > Mammalia > Rodentia > Cricetidae > Ondatra > Ondatra zibethicus. The sequence goes on from PVIU01017349.1 coordinate 15,703, forward strand.
TGAACTTTCTCAAAAATGATCATCAGGTCAAAAAGACAACTGTTTGGGGGCAGGCAAGCTTGATTATAACTTTTACTAGTTTGCGACAGCACATGCATGTCTTAGTCTTTGGATATCTGTTTCCGCGTCTCCAAAATGAAGAGAGTAGATTTAGACAATTTTGAAGCTTTTTCCAATTCCAACATTTGCCTCATCCTCTGTCCCTCCACAAGACAGGCTGGAGACAGGTCAGGATAACGTCACTGTCTCCTCTCTTGCTCAACTGATTTATCTCACACTTGTCTGGACATTTCTCATCTTAGGAAATCCAAGCTGGTGTCCTGGAGTAGCTGGACCTTGGAAAGGGAGATGTTGGACTTTCTCCTATTCAGTTAAGCTGTTTGTTCTGTCCACCAATACCATAAAATCATCTTTCTGTTTCCACTCTGGGATTTTTGCTTTGACTCCTAGACAGTGAAGAGAATTGCTTTTTTAGAAACTAGTTAAGTTTCTTTTCTCTGCCCACTTTCAACTGGTGTGGTCCTGGTAAGGAACAGGAAGAAGTGGGCAGTTCGTCTCTGGAAAAACTAGTTACCCATTTTTTCTTCTATCTCCAGCAGCTGGACCCCACTAAGGAGGATCTATCAAAGGTTCTTAACTAGGATCCTAGATTAGAGCTTACTTGTGCTTTTGAAAACAAGGAAAGTTTATTTTCTAAGTAAAAACTATTTCTTGGAATTGTGGGCTTGTACAAAACAGTTTAATATTGTGTTCACAGTAATTATACTCCTATGTGAGGTTTCCAAAATTTCATTCTCTATCTCAAATAACATATAAGTTCTTTTATCACACAATATTCCTTCTTATGGAAAGAATTATGTACCTTATAGAGGAAGGAGAGATAGATGAAAGAAAGGAAATGAGCCATTTCCCCTTCCTTCCCGGTTCCTTTTCAAACGTGGAAACATGATTAAACACATGTGTGTGACACAGAGTTGGTGGGAAATGCCTAGTTCCCTCTGAAAGCTATGAAAACATGTATTTGGGTCCAAAGAGCCACATGCAGTGAGTGGACCTGGAGAGTTTCCTAGTACATCTTGGCCTTAATAGCCTTGCCTTTACCTTTAGATATTCTTTGCTCATGACCAGGTGTTTGAAAGCTGTTTGAGTTGGCCAATTGAAATATACAAAACAACTACTCAGGACACATTTCTTAGGGCTTACTAGATGTAAAAACAAGTTTGTAACATTTTTATTTTAACATTGTATAGTGGGAATGCCTACATGAAATTTATGTAAACAGATATAGAACTGATTGAGTTGAAGTCTTTCATAGCTTATGAGTTGACTCTCTCTCTCTCCCTCCCTCTCTCTGTCTCTGTCTCTCTCTGTCTCTCTCTCTCTCTCTCTCTCTCTCTCTCTCTCTCTCACACACACACACACACACACACGGAGCTTTTGCTTGCCCTGTGTTTAGGATATTTATCAGTTTCTGAACTTTACCAATTAGATTCCAATAAAACTTTCCAGTCTTCAGTTATAAGAACCAAAATTAGTTCTAGACATCGCCAAATGTCCACAGGGAATATGATCTTCCCTGGTTGAGTCAGTTATCTAAAATTGACGAATTTTAGATAAATTTTGGTTTTATGCTTATCTATCACATATGTGGAAGTAGGTTGATCTGCCTCAAATCAATTCAGTGTAAGCCAGTTTCACAAAAATACAATTTGCCATTTTTGCCCTAAACTTCTCCTGTTAGACAGACTCATTTGAGTTAACTGTTAAGAATTGGAGTAACAGTTGGGCACAGTCAGCATCTTACAAAGTTAACATACTAACCAAATTCATAAAAATTCTTTTAATGAATATTTTTCTTGAATATAGCAAGTAAATTATTCAGAATGTATGTGTATTTGTGAGAAATTTGTGCTCAAATTTTGAATACTTTTTAAATGATACACTTAAATGTGTTTTTAGAAATCAGCAAATCCATATACAGAGCAACCTCTACTTCACTGAAGTAGTTTTCAGGAAGCAACGTCAAGGAGCTAACTTAGAGTCCTACTGTATCTCTATGGTATCCCAAACAATGTCTATTGATGGAAAAGTTACCAAGAGCCCAGTAGATATGCTGATACCTTTTTGTGTCAAAGGAAACTGATTCTTAACTTGGTTTATATTTTATACACAAAGTACATGTATCAAAAGCATTTTGGAATGATCATGATTCCTGTGCTTGCTTTAAAGTGGTAACATGGATTTTAAAAATAAGCAATATATAACATCTTCTCAGATGGTGTCCCTCTTGAGTGTTGTTTTCATCAGGATGGAAAAAAATAAAATAATATGGGGGGAAAAAGAAGAAAAAAAAACAGGAATGATAAAGGTTCTACCACAGATATGTTCAATGAAGACTGTGGAAAACCCTGGGAGCATAAAGTCTACTCCAAAAGACCTCTAGTGGTCTGGTGGAAATCAGTGACACCATAGACAAGGGTGCTAGAAGTGGCAGGGGAAGAAATGTTTCAAGGGAAAGTACATGGAGGTCAAACATTTCCTCACGATGTTTACTTGTTATTTTGAAAGCCAGACTGAGGCTAGTTGGCAACTGTTTTTGTGGGTGTTTGGAAGTTTTGTTGTTCTCAACGCTGCAGGTTGAGAACTGCCACAGTTAATGCACAGTTGCTTTACCATCCACACCAGAAACATTCAATTTATTATGGCACTGTTCCTTGATCAACTTAGATTTTGTTTTAGAAGTTCTTATCTGATATTTTTGGAGTCATGACTGAATGGTTGGAGTTGGTACATGAGTTAAAAAGCTTCGCTTGTCACTTCTGATGATTAGAGCTAAAACATACAAATATGATTGCTTATGTTGCCCTCTTAGAAAGGTCTGCTGTGTAGTAGCCATAGACATCTGCAAAACCCAGATCATTTTTCAGCTAGCACCACATTTTGAGACATACTTTAGAGGACATATGACTGGATGTCATTTTTTCCCCATACTACTTTAAAAATCTTTTATTTGAGAACTTTAAGCACTAAAGAAACATGTTTTTAAATTTTATTCAGTATACAACTGGACCGCATTTTAATGTGAACTTCTACTAACTTCCTCTTTTGTAGGAAGTTAAAACATTCACCTTTGGTGGAAGGATATAGAAACCAGTGCCACGTGACCACTCTGATGCAGCTTAGGAGTTGATATACCGGGCTACATGCTTCACCACTGTGCTTGCATTTACTACTCAGTGGTAAATAACAGTGACATCTTGAATTTTGCATGCAAATGGATGGAATTAGAAAACACTATCCTGAGTGGGGCAACCCAGACCCAAAAAGATGAATAGGTGGATACTAGCTATAAACAAAGGATATTGCGCCTATAGTTCATGATCCTAGAGAAGCTAAGTAATAAGGTGAATCCAAAGAAAAAACATATATAGATCCACCTGGAAAGTTGAAACAGACGAGATCGCCTGACAAAATTGGGAGCATGGGAGTGGGGGGAGAAGGGAGGGTGGAAGGGGAAGAGGAGGGAAGAAGGGGATGGGTGAGAAGAACTTAAGGGAATATGATTGTCGAGAAGGAGGAAGGACAGATATGAGAGAAAGGAAAGAAATATCTTGATTGAGGGGGCCATTATAGGGTTAGCAAGAAACCTGGCTCTAGAGAAATTCCCAGGAATCCACAAGGATGACCCCAGCTAAGATCCTAAGCAATAGAGGAGAGAGGGCCTGATCTTGACTTGACCTGTAGTCAGACTGATGAATATCATAAATATCACCATAGAACCTTCATCCAGAAAGTGATAGAAACAAAGGCAGAGACCTGCATTGGAACACTGGATTGAGCCCCCAGAGTCCAGTTGAAGAGTAGGAGGAATGAGAATATGAGCAAAGAGGTCAAGACCATGATGGGTACACCCACTGAAACAGTCTACCTGAGCTAATGGGAGCTCACTAATTCCAGCTGGAATGGGAAGGAAAAAGCATAGAACCAAACTAGTGCCTCTGATTGTGGTTGACAGTTGCATGGCTGGGGCAGACTGAAGGACCACTGGCTGTGGCACCAGGATTTATCCCTACTGCATGTACTGGCTCTTTGGGAACATATTCTCTTTGAATGGATGCCTTGATCAGCCTAGATATAGTAGGGAGGGCCTTGGATCTTCCCCCAAACAAAGTGCCTTACCCTTTCTGAGGATTGGATGGGGGTAGGGTGGAAGAGAATGTGGAGGGAATGGGAGAAGGGGAGGGAGTGGAAACTTGGATTGGAATATATAATAAAAAAGATAGTTTCTTTTCCTTTTTTTAAAAATGTGGGGTAAAGAATTATTTTTCATTTCTTCAGTCTTGGCTGTTTGATAATTATTTTTATTAAACTAAACTGACTACCTCTGGGATTAACTAAAACCAAAAACTGGGTATACCTAAAAAAATAAGACTAGCTCTGAAGGTCTTTACAATAAATAAATAAATGGATAAAAAAGCTTTTGTTTTCTTCCATTACACTGAAATCTCTTGGGTCAAATTAGACAGACCAATGCATTGCTCATTATTTTGTAGCATATTTCCTCAACTGCTTGAGAATTCTTTCCTTGAACATGTCAACTACACTTACCTTGTTTTTTTAATCTTTTAAAACATCCATTATCTCTTTATTCTACTCAAATATTTGTTATTTTTACAACTTTGTGAAATCATTAAGTATTAGTAACTTGTGTTTTCTGTAATATGATACATATGCAATATTATTATTATACTTTTATCTTTCACAGAAGTATTTTTTCCTATTTATTTTTGAGGTTCTTGGACTGGCCTGGAACTTGTCATGCTCAAGAATGATGTTGGACTAGAGGTGTGTACCATTATACAGTACTGGCTATTGAGCCCAGGGATTTGTGCAGGTTGGGCAAGCACTGTACTGACTAAGCACCCCCAGGTTCTGCTTGTTTATTTATGCAAGCAAAATGTCTTGCAGCCTAGCAAAACCAGAAAGTAGGATAGCAATAAAGCGAATGACTACTCAGGGAGCCCAGCATTTCTCCCTTATTGGCAGGTGTGGCATTGTCCTCCTTCCTCTTTCCTTATAAGAAAACAAGCCTAGTAATTATCTCTTAATTTAGAGATCATTGGATTAGTTTTGTGTCTTCTGTGTACATTTTATTGGACTCACCTCAGCTTCAGTTATCTAGGTATATTCTAGAATACTTTATATCCCTTCAAGAGCTCCTGCTCTTTCTTTTCTGATCTTACACAACCATTTTATTTTCATATGAAGTCCTATTTGCTTCATTCTCATAAAACTTCATGTTATATCTTCAAGCTCAGAGAGAATGTTTTGAATTCCTGTCTTGTTGATGTAGATCTCCAAAATGTCCATCTTCTAAAGAGTTTATAAGCATGCCTGTCACTGATAAACATGCAGAGTAGGACAAGGCCAAATCAAGCCCTGGAGCACATTATCTTTGCAGTCAGGCACAAATCCCATTACCCCTGCCAATACCTTGTTGACATTTCTTCACTTTATCTAAAAGCTTCTTTTGAAAGATTTTTATCAAATGTTTTAAGACAGTCTCCTTTATCTAAAATTTTGTTCCTGAAAATTATAAATAAAATTAATTTGAAGCAATATTACCTTAGAGAGGGGAACAGATAATTTAATGACGAAAATGGTGCAAACAAGGTATGTCTCTTTTTAGAAAAATTGATCATTATATTCAGGGTTGTCTGGGAGACAGAAAAATGGGACACTGAAGAAAGAGACTTTGGTATCATTAAATCAATAAGTAATAAAAATCTCAACTAAGGTGTTCAGAGTAAAAATGGAAAAAGTGGTCGAGTAATGATGTCAATCGAAAGAAAAAGACATTGTTTTTGCTTTGTTTTGTTTTTATGTTTAGATTAATTCAGAATGACTCAAAACTAAGACACTCAGAAGCGCAGGTCACCTTTAATATACAGGTTCTAAAAGTAGTGGAAACCAGTCAAGTTATTTAACATTTTATACTATTGTGTCCTTGCAGGAAGAAAAACAGATGAAGATCATCTGTGTAGTTAATAGAGGAAGAGAGGAACTAAAATAACATTCAACTGGCCAGTGATGAAGAAACAATATATAATCTAAAGAAAACTGGTATTTTTAATTCATAGCAGAAGAGAATAGTCAAACACTCAAGGCATTGCTAGATGACATTTTTTTAGGCTTGTTTGGAAGGATAGTGTTGAAGACTTTATAGATTTGAGAAGAAAACTGACAGTATAAAGAATGACTTTTAAAAATGAACTGGTTTAGAGATCTGAACATATTGCTAGCAGGAACAACTGTATTGAACTGTCCACATCTCTGTGTGGGAGGGATCTGAGAATGAAGTAAGAAAGAAGAGGTTTGCAGGGAGTAGGAGCATGACAATGTTTGTGCTTCCATGCAGGTTTGAATGCAGGGAAAAATTATCTGTGGAGACGAAAGTTGAGATTTAAAGGAAATGAGGAAATCTTATTGTAGTGGGGAGGCCGCTTGTTCGTTTCCTGGCTGTCCAAACTCTGGAAATAACCACATAGAAACTGTATTAATTAAATAACTGCTTGGCCAATTACTTAAGCATATTGCTAGCTAGCTCTTTCATCTAGAATTTACCCATCTCCATTATTTTATATTTTACCATGTTGCTCGTGGCCTACCAGCAATGTTCTGGCATGTCTGTTTCCAGTGGCAGCTCCATGGCTTCTCTATGATTCCACCTCCTTTCTTTCAGCATTCAGTTTAGTTTTTCCCACCTAGCTCTACTCTACCCTATCACAGGCCTGAGACAGTTTCTGTATTAACCAATGGTATTCACAGCATACAGAGAGGAATTTTATGTCACCTCCCCTTTTCTGTTTACAGTAAAACAGGTATAATCAAGAGCAGAAATACATATAAAACAAAACTGATCTTAAACTTGTATCAATAGACCAAAATCCATACCAATGCAAAGTATTTATGAAGGAAGGTGAAGTCAAGGGAGAAGCCCCTTGTAGTCCCGCTGGAGACAGATGCTGGAACTTTACACAGTAAGCCACAGCCTCCTGGAAATATACAGATTAATAGAAATGAGTTAAATTAATATGTAAGAGTTTGCCAATAAGAAGTTAGAGCTAATGGGCCAAGCAGTGATTTAATTAATACAGTTTCTGTGTGGTTATTTAGGGAGCCTGGATGGCCAGGAAATGAACAAGCAGCCTCATACAACATGTTACCTTTGTGGTAGAGGAGGGAAGATCTTTCTCTGAGACTTTGCAGGAAGGATAAATATGAAATTCAGGGAAACTGAGCATGATAAAGACAAAGAACATAGAGTTTTTCTGCTTAGAATTTCTCGGACAGTTCCACTGATCTGAAATTTAACATTAAAATACATACTTAAGTCCCTATTGGCTCAGTTTATGATTTCTTTTTTATTAAAATAATAATTTTTATTTATTTTACATACCAATCAGTTTCCCCCTCTCTCCTTTTCTCTCATCCTCTCCCCTTTCCAATCTGCCCACCCCCTTACACTCCTCCTCCATCTCCACTCAGACCTCCAATGGGTTTGCAAAGCGTAGTGTATCAAGTTGAGGCAGGAAAGGACAGTTATGAATTTGATAAGCTATCCCTGCCTACAAATGTCTGAAAACCTTGTTGCAAACAGGTGTAACTGAGGAGTATGCCTGTGTCTCTTGTGTTCAGAACATTCCCTGTAGATTCCTGAATAGGGGATAAGTTAAGGAGTGCCAAGAAAGCTGAGTGGGAAAGGTTTTTTTCCATTGTATAAGAAAACATTGTCACTTAAGAGTCTGTCTTTGCTTTAACTATTTTTTGTAATATGAATGTTCCTCAGGGTTTGGAGATTTGATACATGCTGTTTCACTTTAATATTACTTCTAAATTCATTTTAACAAATAATTATTTAGGATTGTATTTCTTTTAGAATCTTATTTATCTTTTTCTTCCATCTTCCCCTTCTCCATTTTCTTCCTTTCTTCTTTTACCTTTTATTTCTTCCCCTAGTGTAGGAAGTCCTTCTGTTGCTTTTATTGGTTGAATAAAGAAACTGCCTTGGCCTTTTGGTAGGGCAGAACTTAGATAGGCAGGGAAAAGAGAACTGAATGCTGGGAGAAAGAAGGCAGGCAGAGAGAGAGAGCCACCATGGAGCCACCAGGTCAGACATGCTGAATCTTTCCCTGAAAGCCACGACCTCATGGTAAACACAGATTAATAGAAATGGGTTAGATCAAGATGTGCGAGTTGGCCAAGAAGAGGCTATAGATAATGGGCCAGACAGTAATTTAATTAATACAGTTTCTGTGTGGTTATTTTGGGTGTAAGCTATCTGGGCGGCGGGATGAGCCACTCCTGCTGCTCTGCTCCGACCGGATGCAGGGGGTCATGACGCAGCCCACCACTTCTCATACTACATCCCCCCTTCTCCTTTCCTTTGCAGATAATGAACATTTTTGATACACCAGAGAAAAAGATACAAGTATGATTATGAACCTATAGGTCATAGTCTAAAGTAGTTCATGTGATGGTAAAGTGGTGGAATGATTCTATGAGGGATATACTGGACAGTGCATGCAAGCTCAGAGATTTTAACAGAGGAAGAAAAGTGGATGATGTGATTTGTAGTTTAAGAACAGTGGCTTGGGATTAGGAACCTCATAGTTAACCCTGGCAGAGGGCAGCTGTCATAACGTAGATAAACTGGATCCAGACAGCATGCCTTAGTTTGTCCTGAACACAGAAAATCTGAGTACTAGGAAGACAGGTCATAAACCATAATGCCTAATTTTCAAGTCTCAGTGTTTTTGTTGACCACTAATGAGGAGTCAGGACACAAGCCTATGTAAATCCAACCCAGGGGTTAGACTTGAAAGTTTCCATAAATTATTCCTCTACTTTCAAACAATAGTATCATAAATTCGCCAAGCTGATTTTGGAAGCTAGAATGACCCTCGTAAGTCTGTTTTAACTGCAGAGGTTTAGATCTAATCTCAATTAATAATGAACTTCAAATGGGATGTTGTCTTTCCTCCAGCAGCTACACAAATAAATATAGATAATTTATATTTTGACTCATTCCCAAGGCACTCACTATTAAGACACTGGAATTATTGTCAATGGCAAAACACAAAAGGGGAAAGAGAAGGAGGGGACTGGGAAAATGAATTGAAACCCAACTTTTTCTGACTAAATACTTCCCTTCTGTTCAATTTTATTATTTTCACAGAGCTATTAAATGTCGTATTTAGAGTAAATGTCATTAAAAATCCAGAGGCAAATTAGAAAAATAACATATGAATCCAATAAGAAAATATCTGCTTAGAACAACACAAACTGGTGGAAAAAGAATTCTCTACACCCCCACCACCTTTAAATGTTCCAAACTCGACCACTCCCAGCCTTTCCTCTTAATTCTTCAACAACAGCAGCAACAACAACAACAATCTTGCATTTAAGCAGTGAAAGACAATAATCTCTACTGGCCTAGAATTTTATTAGTTGCTCTAGCTATGAAGAAAGAATGTTTTGTTTCTTCAAAATTGTGCAGCTCAGGACATGATGCAAACCATCTCTCAAATTGGTGATTTGAGAAATCGCACATGATATTCAACAGTTGCATTCTTTTTAAATGTCAGCAACGTGCCAGCCAACACTCAGATTATTGAACTGGAGCATTTTAATTTCAGTTCATTTAAGGGGAAATATTTATCATAAACCTATCTTAGTCAATGGTGAGGAATGATTTTAGGTCATTTTCAAGGGCTACTGTAATGTTTAGATGGTTTGAACAGTGATAAAAGTCATTACTGATGGCCCTTTGCAAATACTGATCTAATTGTGCCATATACTGTCAGGGGTTTATCATTATCCCATGGTGCTTGTTTTCTATTGCAGTACAGTTTGATCTAGAATTTCATTTCAATAATGATTCTACCTACAGGATTTAATTCCTTTCTGAAAGCACATTCCCTCAAAAGGCAGCTTTTAGAAAAGTTGACAAATGAGGCAACACTTTCTAACAATATCTGGAGTACTGTCTTTGCCATTTAAGATCTAAAGACAAATTAGAGAAATGACATTAAGAAGATATTTAAACGATTATTAAGTACCAAGAAGATAGCTGCTTAGAATTATGTACACTTATAGAAAAAATTCTCTGCACTGTTACCTCCACATGGTATCAATGTTCTTCTCCTCAACTACTATATTCCCTTTAATTTCTTAACAGAATCTGCTGATCATGCTCTGACCCCAGAAACAACTGTGTCACTGGCTCTGTGAGTTTACAGTTCAGGAGGTCTGAGGGATGGTGCAGAGGGTCTGCACATGATTTGGCTGTTTTCTTACCAGTTGCCCCTCAGATAGATGAAAATCATTGCTATAAATTTAAATAGCTTTGCAGCTATGATTTCCCAGCTGAGCATTGGCATATGGAAAAAAATTGTCACAAGAGATGATCAAAAACCTCTACATAATTCTATTGAAAATGTTTTTACTATTGCTTAATGTTTCCTAGTTCAGTTCCAGGAAAAATAGTACATTCTAATAAAAACAAAAAATTAACAATATCAAAAGCAAAATAACTCTGAAGAAAACCACATAGTGACTGGTTAAGAATCCATCAGAGATGAAGACCAATAATACTATAATTTTCTTTGTGTCATGGTTCTCAGAAATCTCAGGTCTATGTTTTGTATTAGATTGCATTACTTACTTTTTTCTTACATTGTTAGTGAAAATGAATTATCTTTCCATTGGTCTCATTGTTGGCACCTAATATTTTGTTCTGAATTTGTCATTGATATTAAGCTGTTCAGTTTTTCATATGAGAGAATCATAAATAATGCAGCTAAAATAAGAATATTCTATTAGTTCCATTTTACACTGCTTTAGTCTCTAAGATTTTTTGGTCTCATACTTCTTTTTCATTACTTGTATTTAATTATTCGTATCTTCTTTTGATTCTTTCTTTAAATAATTGTTTTCTCTTACTCCCACTATTTCTACTACACATTAAACTTTCTTATTTTAGAATCTTTGCTTTCTTATTTTTATCCTTTTTCTGCCGATAAGTGAACATAGGTCACTACCATGTTTCAGTTGTTATTTACTCATCATTTAATGACAACCGGGATTGGCATGAAAGATAGACACCAGGCAATACAAACATAATGAATAAAATTCATTGCAAAACTCATTACAACAAAAACTTACAGGGTGCTACCCTGATCCTATGTAGGGTTTATGAACTTCAGCACTGACATTCAGTGTAAGAAAAAAATTTTTGGAGGGGGGGCTTGTCTTGTCCATTGTATAATATTTAGCAACATTCCTTGCCTATATCCATCCATTACATACTAGTAGCTCTCATCTGGTATGGGAAGTCCTTCTGTATATTTGTTATTGGTTAATGAATAAAGCTTCTTTGGCCTACAGCAGGGCAGAATAGAGTAAGGTGGAAATTCCAAGTAGATATAGGAGGAAAGAAGGTGAAGTCAGAGAGATGCCATGTAGCTGCTGAAGGAGAAAGAAGCCTGCCCACCAGAACCTTGCCAGTATATCACGAGCCTCGTGGTAAAATATAAAATAATAGAAATGGGTTCATTCAAGATGTAAGAGCTAGCTAGATATACACTTAAGCTATTGGCTAAACAGTATTGCAATTAATATAGTTTCTGTGTGATTATTTCAGGTCTGGGCAGCTGGGAAATAAACAAGCAGCCTCCGGCTACACTCATCAGTGTTGATAAACAGAAGTGTTTATAGTCATTAGCAAATTTTCCACACAGTACACCATTGTCCCCAACAGGAGAGTCTTTGGTTAACTCTGTTTCTGGTGAATTGAAGTATGTTTAGTGTGGCAACATTTGCCTATAAGTTCATTTGAACTGAGAGTTGATAAAGGAATTAGAATTAGTGTTGTGATAAGAAGTGTGTAGGAGTCTCTGTGGATGGGAGTCTTGGTGTTCTCAGAAGAGAGTTCAGTGTTTTCAAAGCACTGAACTGGAAATAAAACTGTAATAATCCAAGAATCTAAAGGACAAGATGGACTAGTATTTATAGCATGCTCAGACAATGGCAACTTTCAAGCTGGAAAGGTATGCCTCTTCTACTGCACTATAGGGGCCATGCTTAAAACAAAAAATAGTGAGAACACTAAGACTTTTTTTGAAGGAAGGTTAGAGGGTTCTTAACTGACCCTGGATAATGGCAGGCAATAGGATGAAGAGAAAGTAGAGGCAATATTTTCAGTGAATGATGGCCAGGTGAGTTGGTGATAGAAATGAAAAACATACTAGGGCTGTGTTTAGTTGGCTAATGATATGTCTTAGACCAAGATATCTCCCCCTTCCCCAGTATGTGTATATTATCTATCTTTAATTTAACTAGAGAGTCAAATGTGTTAGAATGATGGTCTCAGGAGACTTTCGTGTGCTACCAGCTACTCCTCCCAACATTAACTTCTAGGAATGCGAGGGGAGGATGATGCAGCAGGTGCAGCTTTTACATACAGAGAGAGCATCTTTTAGGAGTCAGGAGAGAAAGGGAGAGCCTGTTTGAGACTGTGAAGGGATTTTCTTCACTGGAAATTCCAGAGTATGCTGTTAAATTCTGGGAAAGAAGGAATGGAATTTGGGGTAAAGATATATATTAGACTAATGATAGAGATACAGTAGACTAATTCTGAGTTTTGAGTTTGTTTTGGGAAACAGTGGACATTTGGATCTACAAGTAAGAATTGGAGACTTTATATCATAGAATAAATTTTCCTTATTCTGTCCTCCACTTTTATAATGTCCTTCTTTATCTTCTTCCTCCAGTTCTCACCCTGAAGCCTGAAAAGTAAGCAGGACCACATAGCCTTTCCACATTACCTCACATTACACTCCGGCACCACACAAACTTGGCTTTTCACACCCTGGTCTACTGTTTCATTTCTCATTCTCTCATGGACCCACATACTTCAAATAATTTTTACTATTCAGATCTTGCATACTTTACAAGGCCCAGTTTATATTCTCCCATCCTCCATGGTAACTTCTCAGACCACTGAGTTACCTGATTTTCCCTATAGGCACCAAATTAAAAACTGCCCTAGGCTTCTTTAGTATTGGTGGTGTCTTAAATATTGGTAACTTTCATGGGCATGGATTTGTTGCTTCTGAAACTAAGTTAATGGATTTCTTGAAAACTAGGATAACTATGCTAGTCCTCCGTCAAAGACACCTTCTATCTTCTTATTATCTTCCAAAAGACAGAACTTGACACACAAAAATAAACTACATGTTTAATGCATTGAAAAGAAGCAAAAAGAGGAATGGTAGAGTCATGCTATGTGGTATGTGGACTTGAGGTTTAATACACCTGTGCACACACTGTTTTTGTTCATCTAATACAGATGGCCCATTTGATCTTAACAACTCACTCAGGAGATGTTTCTCTGTGCTGCACATCTTGAAGAAAAATGATCATCACTTCCTGGAGCTACCCTTGTCACTGGTGACTAGCCTTCCTGCAACCCCTCACATACTACACAAGAGGCAAATTACAGAGATAGCTGCCCAAGGGCCTCTTGATGATGACCAAACTTACAACAGTGGCATTATTCATCCAATTATTGCAAAAGACAGAAGTCAAGTTCAACGAGGAGTTGGACAATGTTTGGGCTCAATGCCTGACTTCAAAGTCAGTTGACCCTATTACTTGTAGGTTATATTAATAATTCCTAGACCACAAATATTCCCATTTCCAAACTTTTACTAAAACAAGAAACTTGAATGAGGGCTTATAATTCACACACACAAGGCTCAGCATGTTGTATAGTTCACTCTTTAAACTTTTTTGTAAGTAGCTTATGAGAGCTTTGAGGAAGAAATATCTTTAAAGCAAAATAGGTATGTTTGAGTGGATTTATTTTTCTATACCAAAGGGCCATCATAACTTCTTTAGCATTTTAGACAAAAGTGGGAAACTAGTTTATATTTTTTGCTAAAAGTACTCCTTGCCACCTGGAAAGCCTCTTTTTAATCTTAATTTTAAAAACATATAAAATGGTAACAAGCTAGAGATACTTAATTGGTCAAAAAGGGCTAGTGAGATAGCTCTGCAGACATAGATACAAAGTCTAAAGATCGAGTTTGACTCCTAGCATTCACATGGTAGAAGGAGAAAACTGAATCCTTCATGGTATCTTCCATTGGAACACCGTCCAGGAATAAAGTTGTGTGAGCAGAATTCTGAGTGCTTGGGAGAACTGTCTAAGGAAATAGGGCAAGAATCTTTTGACTTCATTTCCTTTAACCAGGTGTAGCAGATAGATGTGGGTTTGCTTCAGATTACCCACTGGAGCTTGCAGTTGTTACTTAGAATGTTTATAACCTGAACTCATATGAACTTTACTCCTGTGACCTTTTTTTTCTTCTTTTATTTATTTAAAAAAGAAAACAAGCTATCCTTTTCATTTTACATACCAATTCCAGTTCCTACTCCCTACCATCTTCCCATTCTCTCCACTTTCCCCCCACCCCAACCTCTTCCATGACCTTTTTCTTAATCCTCAAAGTATAAATTGTCTGATGCTCTAAAAAAGTTCATGACAGATTAATCAGTCTTATTTGTCAGCTCCATTCTCCAAGGTCCCACCACCTGGAACACTGAAAATCTTCTGACACTCACATAAGTATCATGGCGCTCACACACAGAATAAATAAATAAATTTGAAATTAAATAAAAAGTTGAATTTTAATTAGCCAATGAGACAAGCCAGATCATTCCTAAGGTCAGATGATCTTCTTTAAGACTGTATCTTGCCCTTACGTTATGTTATGTTATAAACTCATCATGATGGTTCCTTGAAGTGAGCATCTTTCGCCCTGTCGTCCTTTGTGTCTGTTGTATGTATAACTTGCATGTTATGGTCTTCTTTAGCACTGAACAAGAAGTCACATTAGCTTCTGACCCCTGGTCTCATGATAAAACCCATTACTTTAAAAAATCCTGTGTTTTATCCCAGTAAGTCCAGTTAATGATGGCTTTATGTGTATGGGTGTGACAGCATCCACGGGGGCAGAGGAAGCCTACCAGCAGCCACTCATAAAGAAAAGTGACTCTTCATTCTTTAGCATATGTCAATGTCTTCTCAGCTAGAAGGTGAGGTCTTGGATTCCATGGTCCCATTCACACTGGATTTTATCTGGCTTGATTTTGTGTTGGCCCTGTATGGGTAACCACAGCTGTCATGAGTTCATGTATGCAATAGCCATGTCTTATCCAGAGGGCAGCATTTCACAACACTTCTCCTCATCCTCCAACTCTTACGTTGTTCTTCCCATCCCATGATGTTCCCTGATCCTCGGTATGAGTGCAGTAGTTGATATACATGTCCTCTAGAGCCAAACACTCACAGTTCCTTTTTTTCTTCTGGTTTTTCAAGGCAGGGTTTCTCAGTAGTTATGAAGCCAGTCCTGGAACTCTCTGTAGACCAGGCTGACCTCAAACTCACAGAGATCTGCCTGCCCCTGCTTCTGGTGTGCTGGGATTAAAGGCATGCACCACCATTGCCCAGCCCCCTCACAGTTGCTTAGACTCAGAACTTTGAACAACAATGTGTTTCTGAATTAGCTACTACCCACTGCAATAAGAAACTTCTTTGACTAAGGTTGGAAGCTACACAAATCTATGGATATAAATATTTAGAAGGCACTTCAATAAGGTGACCATTTAGAAAAATATCAATCAATTACCTCTAGGGCCTATGACTTCCCTAGCAGTGAATTTTTACTGTAAAACCTTGTAACGTTATACTCCAATTGCTTTTAGGAGTTCCTAAGGGTTGTTTCTCATTGAACCTGTATACCAGCTGCAATTAACATATTAATGTCATTACTTTTCTCTAAGCCCATGTCTATTGTCTACTCCATGTCTGGTTTGGTTACAGTGTTCACAGCCAGAAATCCAGTGGTGTTCCTGATGATGCTACCTCCATACACTACCACAGCTACCAGCTCTGAGATTGCAAGCTAGGTTCCATTGAGAAACAGAGTTTGTGCCTCAATGCTACCACATTTCCCAGGGCCCAGACTTTCAGTGTCTTCTATGGACAGCTTGACTGTGTGGCTTCATCCCTGTAATCAAAGAACCTCCTAGCCAGTTCTAGGAGCCAAAAGGTAATAAGTAGCACGCCAAATATGGTTTCATCCCACCCTTCCCCATCCTTACCCTTTTCACACTCCCTAAGATTTGCAAAGCACCAAGATTTGCAACAGATGCATCCCGCCTGCCCCACCACACACACACATACAAACAAATCAGTTCTTGTTTGTTGAAATTATGATTTTTTTCTACATATTTCTTCTACTTCGTTACTTTTCCATGGGATCTCTTGGGAAACTTTCCCCAAAGTGAATGAATATATGTTTCAAATGTGATTTCATGTGTTCACCATTTACAGTAGTAATAGAGCTCGTAGCTATGAAGTTAGTTTTCTTTCTAGACTATCCATCACATTTTCAGAGCTCTTAAAGCAAGTTAACGCTTAAGGCCAAAACTCTTCCTTTAGATGGTGCATATACAGTGTCATGTCATACATTTCTAAAGTGTCCTGTTAGAAGCACTTACCTAAGGATGGGAAATCATGATTTGTTATTGATGTAGGCACATTTGCTCTTTGTTCTATGTCAGAATTTAGAAATTTCAATCTTATTCCTTATCTGGAAGATATAGGCTAATACAATCTATTCATTACAAACTGCTATTGCCTGTAATGTTTTGCCAGTTCTTCAAAGTTTGGGGCCTGCAAAGGCAACCACTAGAGGTTACTTTTTGTCAGTCACAGTAGTTGATATTCAAAGACAAAGCTCCCACATGGGATTTGAGTTTAAAAACTGGGAATTTCTATAGGTGTTAACAGTTAATCAAGGATTATTTCAAATCCTAAATTAATATACTTTTTAATTCCAACAAACTTGCCAATGGAATATATACAAATATTCAAAATAAAGCACTCACAATGTCAGAAAATGATTTAACAAAGTTGAAAAGGAAAAAACAAGTTACAGTTTGAGTCTATATTCATTAACCATGAGTTATTATTAAATGTTGCTTAAGATGCTTTCCTGCTTGTGTGGAATTAGCTAACTTATTTTATTCAAAGTAGGTTATATACCAATATCATATTTTCTTTTTTTTTTTTAAATTTGAAGTCTCTAATACAGGTCAAAATTCCTAAAGTCTTTTATCCAGGTTTTAATTCTCCTAACAACCATGTAATACTTTCATAGAAAAGGCATTTGTTCAGTGTTCCAGTTTCTTAGCATTTTGTCCCTATCTGATTTCAGCTGGAGAAAGCAGAAAACCACAGAGAAAAGTTATATAGCTTTTGACCTTAGTGTGACTAGTCATTGTTTCCCTTCTCATGGAAAATGGTCTTAATTTGAGCACCTCAGGTCTCACTCCCTCTCATCTTGTTTTTGATGTGCACTTGTGTGTGTTAGCACTCTTGTCAATCAGAGCTAACCTAGGGCTACAGGTGTACCCTGCTTCCCATAATTACAAAAATTGTGGTTTACCAAGTTGCTGTAATTGAATGCATGCTCCAAGTCTTGCACAATGTAATGCAACTTCAACATGGTTTTCCTAAAGCCCCACAGAAATGGCCTTTTAAATTTTTAAAATAAAAGCATATTGTAATAAAATAAAAGTATATCATAATGAAAGTTTCTTGATATTCTCACATGTAGAAAGGTATTTTCTAAGAATCATCATTTTTTTCTTCATGATTTTTCATTCTTTGAATCTACTTGAAATGCTTAGTAAGGAATTCATTGATATGATCTAGAAATTAATTAGATGTGTATAAAAGTTAATTGACAAAGAGAACACCAAGAGTTTTCCATGTTATTGTATCATTAAGAACTGGTAAATGTTCATATTGGTAATGGAATATTGTTCAGCACTTGCATAAGACAAGTGTATCTTTCAAGGAAGAATAATGTATGAAAGATTTCATTGTGATTACACATGCCGTGAAGTATAAAAGTTTAAAAGCAAAAAATTAGTGTTACCTGTTTCACTTTTAAACAATAAACTAAAAAGTACTTTTACTTTGTAACTTGAGGTCTTGACTCATTGGTATAAGGTGATTTTCTTGAATATGACAAAAATAGCAATGAAACAAAGTATATGAGTGACCGTGTAGTACACATAAAATACTAACTGCATTTTCAAAGTTTTCTTACTTTTATTCAAAGTAACTTTACTGAAAGTATTGGAAATTGAAGGGACAACACACGCTCTATACTACTAATCCTCATAGTGTCAGTTGGCTCACAGAGAGTTGTGCATTGTTGTGCTCTGTTCCACAAAATGCTTCTTCTAAGACCTTACCCTTTCTAGCCTCTTATTAATGAGTGAGCAAAACACAGTAACTAGGGTCACAAGTGTTGGCTTGTTGCATAGCTGGGATCTGAGTCCAAGGTCTGTTCCACTTTGTCCGTTATATACTGTTTCTTTCCATGTGTGAGAAACTGATACTAAATTGGACACCCAAGAGAGACTCATCGAAGGACACCACAGCAGGGTATGTCCAGTTACTTCTTCCTATTCTCCTCTGCCAGTTAGGTCCTTAATGCACACCTTTAAGGAAGCTTAAAGGGTTGGAGAATGTCTGTTCCATGCAGACTGGTTGATCTGAGTCTCTCCTGGGCAGCTTGTCTGAGAGTGTCTGTTAGGAGTCCTTATGCTTGGGGTGGCCTAGTGAATCTGATATGTTTTAGGAACTTCCTGATACTTTTGAATTGTTTGCTTCCTGAGCTTAATGAGTTTCTTTACAGAATGGAATGTTTAACCTCCCCTTTGAAAATCCTGCATTGTTAGGGGAGTTTCAAGATAGAATGCTTATCTCAGAAGAAGGTTTTATGCAACATTGGGCCAGACTAACCTAAAACTGACTGCATAAATTCAAGCCAAGGCCATACAAAGACACTGCCAAAAATCCTATTGCAGAGATAGCACAAATTCTGCCATAATTTTTCAGTGTTGACAAATGGTGACTTTTCAGCATGATGAGATCATAACACATCCCTCAGATACTAAAGATACCTTGTGAAAACTACCAGTGTGTTATTTTGTTCATCATCTTTGAAATAATGGACAACTCCTTTTTGGAAGCATCAGCTTGCTGGTATAAAGAGCATTACTACTTGAAAGTCTAAGTCTACAGCTGATAAGCTCATTTTATCTTTTTTTTTTTGAGACAGGGTATCTCTATGTAGCTTTGGTGCCTGTCCTGGAACTAGCTCATGTAGACCAGGCTGGCCTTGAACTCACAGAGATCTGCCTGCCTCTGCCTCCTGAGTGCTGGGATTAAAGGCGTACGCCACCACCGCCCAGTGGGACAGTGTTTTTTATATGAGACCTATGAAGACACTTCTGTTTCTTTGCCTGACTTTCACAACTAAACACTCTGTGCTCTTTTCACCATTACTCAGCTTTTCACAATCTCTCACTTTACTAGTGCAACAATCTCAGTCACCCTGATTTTTATCTGCTCTAACCTTTCAAAATCTGGAAATTCCAGGATCACAGAGAATCCCTGGGCCACTGTCATCTCATCCTCATCTTCATTCATAGCCTCAATAAACAGCATACCTACGTATCCCAAATAGTGACCCATTTAGCAGGCTATGGTGGGCGGCAAGTAGTGACTACCACTAAGAGAACTAATACTATTTTACATATGTAGACTGGCAATATTTTAGGTGGTTGTCTTTCAAATTCTTTTCAGGACTGAGTTATCTGGGAAATTGGAGGTCTATGAAAGAAAATTTAAATTGAAGCTCCCAGCTTCACAGGACTGAGTGAAAATGCCTTGCTTAGCAGAACACGTTAAAAAAAAAAAAACAACTCTTCATTAAGTAGCATCCTGTATATGAATATACCTAACTAATAACCAACTCTTAAGAATGTCTCTGTATTTTCTATGAAAAGTAAAGGGTGATATAATGACCGAGAGTGGGTTGTTTCCTAAAATTTTGTTGATTGTCCCGTGGAATCTCATGTGGCATGGCTTCTACAGTGTAAAATCTACCCTTGCCCAGGTAAACCACAGGGAAGTGTGTTCAGGTTCAGGACAGAGGATGTCGTACTTCCCAGACCTCTCCATGGATTTGTGTGAAGTAACAGCCTGTCACACAATAGAAAGGTAATCCTCCTATGTGAGAGGAATTTCAATTTCATTTAAAAAAAAAAAGCCCTTTCTAAAATCTTGTGGTCCGAGTTTTTGCCTGTGGTACATGCTGGTCTTAAAAGTGGCTCAGTTTTATTATATGTAAAAAAAAATCTTCCAAGGAAAATAATAAATATATTTCTAATTTTGTTCTCGTGGAATCATACCACTGGAAAAATTATGCAAAACCGAGAAACAGGTATCCAAAAGCAGCTGCACGCTGAGAAGAGTCGGGGTGGCCCTCAGCCTGGATGTTTGTCTGCCGAATCTGAACTGATTTCATTTTGTTCCTTCTAGAGACAACCCTGTTTTTGCCAGCCTCTCTCCTTGGAAAGATTCATTTTTTAATTTTTTTTTGTTCAGGATTGTTTTTTTAGGTCTGTTCTAGAGAATCTGGAGCAATTGATACAGGAAAAAAAAAAGTGGTTTTTACCCATTTATCTAGATATTTATTCAATTCTCTACCCAAGCTGTTCTTAATTTTTGAAGCTATGGGTTTCCCTGAAAATATGAGGAAAGCTATGATCTATCACTCCAGGACTTAAAAAAAATTATAAATGTAGGCTATTTGAAGGATGTTGATGACTTTTATTCCTCCTTGGAGTGCAGAGTGGACAAATGGTTTGGTCTCTCTGTCAGCTTTACTGTCCTTCCTAATGTATGTTGATAGAGTCAGGGTTTCTTTGGTCAAAATCTATTTCTTTTTTTTCTCTTTTTGTTCTTTGATACCTATGTTTCTCACAATTTTCTTCTCAAGCTTGTACTATATCTAAGATTTACAGCTGGGGGAGCTGGAGGGGAGCTAGGGGGAGCTGAAGGGGTAGTTGAAGGGGAAGCTGGAGAGGGAGCTGGAGTTGGTGCTAGAGGGGGAGGGGGAACTGGAAGGGGGATGAAGGAGGTGGAGCTGGGGGAGATGCTTGAGGAGGGAGATCGAGGGGGCGGCTCGGAGAGGAGCTAAAGTGGGGAGTTGGAGGGGTGCTTCAAGATGTAACAGAGAAGGAATTTCTAGTTTTGCTTCTGGTGTGGTGAGTATTTCCTCCCATGATGTGACTGTGTTCCAGAGGTTCAGGGTCATCTTTTTCTGCAGGGAATTTTTATGTCCTTCAGTAGATACCCTGATGAAGAATAGCTGTAGCCTGCCAGTACCCAGAGGACATGTGCAGGCCACATTATAGCATGTTCAACAAACCTGTTGCATACCTGTTGGGTGTGTCTTCTGGGTTATTGTTTGTTGCTTAGATGCTGTCTCTCAAAATTAGCAGTAGATGTGTGTCTCTTCTTCCCATATTCTTTATTGCCCCCTTTTGCCATTAATCACCTTTTATCCATTAATTCATCACATTAAGTTTTCTCTACTCACATTACTAGTGAAGTTTCCATCTTCTGACTAATGTTGACATTTAACTTCAATTTCAGTAACTTTTCCATTTTAAAATAATATCATTTAAGCAATTAGTATTTAAAAATCTTCCTCTTTTAAAAATAAATGTTGGCAATAGCTTTTGGCAGACCTGATATCTATTTTTCTCCACATCAGGGTACCTGGAGGCATTCTGTTGAAGTTGAGCATGGCCAGACCTAATTCATGCCGTTTCCCTGGAAACATCAAAAAGCTCAAAAATTTTGTCTTTTCTTCAATCACCTAGTTTTCCCCATTCATCTGTTAACTGATCTTCACTAAGTTAATTAGCATTAGCTAAGGCATTGACAATGATTGCCAAAAAATGCTAGGAGTAAGAAGTAGTAGACAAGGAAAAGACTGGAATTGTTAATTGATTCATGTGTTGCCAAATAGGTTTTTCTTCCTTTTAGATGTCTCTCTGCAGAGCTTCTGAAGAAGTGTAAGAGACAAACATGTAAGGCCTTCTCCATGAAGGGGACAGTTTTGAGCTTTTCTAGCCATAATTGCAAGTTCAAGGAAGGATAAGTTGGAAGCTGAGCCCTGTCAATTGAATGCTTCTGTGGGACAATGCCAAGTGTCACTTCCATTCATATTTACCTCCTAGGAATCCTTATGAGTACTTTGAGAGAGGAACTGATTATCAGTGAAAAATAGCAATGTCTGCCATAAACTACTATCACCTTTATTAAAACAATGACAATAATAATAGTAACAGCAACCAAAACATTTTTGGTCAAGTGAATAGTCTAAAATTTAATAATAGAAAACTTATGGAAGTACCAATAAATGGCTATTTTTATTGTGGTTTGTGTTTTATATATAGGATCCCCCCAAAACATGGATTACTATATTTTTGATTATGTCCAGGGCAGGGGCCCATATAGAAAATTAAATGATTTATTTCACAAAGTTATCATTGAAAAAGATTCATTTTTTACATTACGTTTTGTATTTACACTAGTATATGTTACTATTTCTTATCTGTTGATTAATGTCTGAAAACCTTTAATGATTAATGACACTAAGGACTTTGAATTTTTTCTAACAGAAAATCTAATTCTTAGAATAGTCCTTGATTACTTTAAGTTCATTCTATTTTACAGAATTTTCTTTCCATCTGTATCTTTTCATTAGGACTATTTTTGTCATTAATAATAAGTATCTTGACCACAAATGATATATTGTTACTCAAGGGTGGAGGTACAATTGAAGGATTTTTGAAACAAGGTTGTTGAAATATTAATTCTATTTAGTAAGAGTGTGTACTTAGTCATTTTTAAAAAATATTTTAGGATCTTCTGTTTTTTTAGATTTTTTTTATTAATTTAGGATCTTTTCTTTTAAACTGATAAAAATATCAAAGTTGAAGTAGTTGGTCCTTAGAACCTTAGCATTTTCAGTAAGTGTAGTTTGGGATTTCAATTCCATGTTATCTATGAGAATAACCTGATACTCATTGTGATAGTTCACATTTTATGTGATTTATTTATTCATCAAACATTTAACGAGCAACTGTCATGTTGTTTGCCAACTAAAGGGATCTGAAGATGAAATGGCTAAGTTAAACTAAGTCTGTGGTACTGTGGGACAATGGCCTTGTACCCTTTAAGGATTTGTCACTTGTATTGGTTTAATAAAAATGCTGCTTGGCTAGTAGCTAGGCAGGAAGTATGGGCAGGGTGACCAGGGAGGAAGTATAGGTGGGGCTAACAGAATAGGAGAATTCTGGGAAGAGGAACGTCTCAGTCTGCAGTTGTCACTCAGACTGAGAGGAAGCAAGATGAGAATGCCTCACTGATAAAAGGTACCAAGCCACGAGATTAATACAGACACACCTGAACAAGTGTAAACTGTGTCCAAGGATACAATTCTAACACTTGTGATGGTGAGATAGTTGTTTGTGTCAATTATTTTAACTATGTAGTTAGTTCTGATGAGGAGAAGGAAATGTATCTATCTCCTTATTTGAATATTTGGGAGTTGAAGCAGGTGAGCCTTTTCCCAGGGAAGTCGTTGCCAAATGCTTGGGGTTTCTTCTTAGGAAGGATATGGAGTGAACAACTGCACTATTATTTCTACAGAAGCTTCACTGTGCAGAGGATGGGTTTATGACATTATTTGCTCCATGTCACACCTATTTAGAGCATCCTTCTGTGCTGCCACTTCGCCTTCTTACAGCACTACCTAGAAAAGGAGACTCATCTACTTCATATAGTAGCCACGGTGTGACTTTTCATTTTATGTTTTTTGACACAAGAGTGAGGATTGTGGTACTTCTAGCTTAAGACCAGGTAGGATATGGCTGACACAGATCAGGGCACCAAGTTCCCAGTGTGAAGTAAGTTCGTCTCTGCCTTTACATGAAGAGCAACACTCTTTAGCCACTTGAACATTATCCTTGTCCTCTGCTTCTAAGAACCCATCATGGGATATATGCTGTGTATGCCAAGAATTTTGTGCAATGGATGCATATGCTGCACAGATGTTGCAGACAGGAAAACAAAATTATCCCCATCTCTTCCTAATTTACTAATTGAACAGGTACTTTTTGGTCAGCTGGTATTACCAGCAAATATGCTATACGTTGAAGATATAAGATGAACAAGACACACAGAGACAAACAGGAGGCAATACACAAGTAATTTAGAGAAGATTGATGAAAGAAGCAAATGAGAAACAGAGACAGAAAATAAAACAGAGGGGCAAGAGAAATGTATAAGTATCTGGAAATGCTTGTCTATAGAAGAGACATTGTAGGTGAGGCAGTGTTAGCTAAACCTTCAGGAATTAGATGGAGGTAACCACACAAACACTGGGTGTAAGGCAGAATCAGGCAGAGGTACAGACTCATATGAAAAAAGAAATCAACAAGAACAACAAATCCCTCTTTCAAAGACAGTAAAGTCCTTGGAACTGAATCCAGTGTTATGGGAGCATTCACTATGAACAAGGGGAAGAGTGGCAGAAAGAGGTGAGATTGGCACTCATGGGGTTGTTACATTGCTGACAGATCATTAAAGTATTTTCCTGTGCATTTATATGAACTAAAAAAAG
The DNA here is from genome assembly GCA_004026605.1 of Ondatra zibethicus. Taxonomy (NCBI): domain Eukaryota; kingdom Metazoa; phylum Chordata; class Mammalia; order Rodentia; family Cricetidae; genus Ondatra; species Ondatra zibethicus. The sequence continues at coordinate 40,395 of PVIU01017349.1, forward strand.
ACCACTGTGGGATTTTCAATGGGAGCATATATTTTTCTATTTTTTTTCTTTTTTTTCCACATTTAATTTTTTATTATTGCATTATAAATAGTACCATTCAAAATTTCCACCTCCTCCGCTCCTCCCATTTCCCTCCCGCTTCCCCACTCCCCCTCCCCTTTTCCCCTCCAGTCCTAAGAGAGGGCAGGTGACCCTGCCCTGTGGGAAGCCCAAGGCCCTCTTGTCTCCATTCAGGCCTAGGAAGGTGTGAATCCCAACTGACTAGGATCCCAAAAAGCCAGTACATGCAGTAGAATCAAATCCCAGTGCCATTATCATTGGCTTCTCAGTCAGTCCCCATTGTCAGTCATAGTCAGAGAGTCTGTTTC